>CM076730.1:3709797-3988510 GCA_038501795.1 Pseudopleuronectes americanus | reverse complement strand
TGCTGTGACAGCGTAGCAACATGCTCATAATGTGAATGCTTTCATGCTGATGACTAGCAGGTACAGCAGTTTTTGGCAAAATCTCTTACTATAATGAGCACTAAACACAAAGCAGAGCCGAGGCTGATGGAAATGTCATTAGGATCTGGGCGAATGAGATTTGGATGCCAGGGTTATTGGAAAATCTTTTAATGAGGTGCATCAACAAACATAAAACATGTCTTCATCAAGGTAAGAGGAGGCAGAATATCTGCCGATAAAATCTTTAACATGACCATCTATTATAAGGAAATGACTGGAGGAAATATTCTGCTACACTGAACGAACCCCACTTAACATGAACAGTAAAAGTGCAATTATTACCTCATTTGAGAGCCAAAGGTGTCCAGATTTTTTTTTCCTATCATGATAATTTTTTATGATATAAATTAATTTAAATATTATACATCAAACGTGATATTTTGGTTTTTGCTCTACTGTGGGGTATGGTCCCGTTAGAAGATTTGATTTCATACTGGTAGTTCGTTAACCTTGATTTGTGGGAAACTCCTTGTCCAGTTACAGCGATCCCCTTAACTCCAGGTCAATTACAGGTGAACATAATTGCTCGCCAGCAGGTTTTCTTCACCAAAAAGACTGGATAACTCTCATGTTCCCTCTCTCCCCATCTCTCCCTGCCAAACTTCCTTTTCTCATGCCATACAGTCCATATCGCAGCACATTCATCTGTCAGGAGAAGATCAAAACCCCACTTGAACACACTCAAGACCAGTCTTTACTAGCATTACCTCTTTTATGATCAATCAATCCGAATATTTCCTGATTGTAATCATATGCAAGATGAGAGGCAGTGATCTTTTACGTGCAGTCATTACAAATCATTGCTTCATCCTGGACTGAGAGTAAAATCGATTCACTGTCCATCTTCATAACACTGTGATTCAAATGTCTGGATTTCAATCAGTTCCCACTTGCCATACATTACGTTAATAATGACTGTGGGTATAAATAATCAATTAATACAGATAATTAGTGTGAAGCTTTACACAAATTAATAATTCTCCCTTATGGTGTGATTGGTCGCACTGATGGATATATTTGAGTGTTGGAAACATAAAATGTAATTTGAGTATTAAATAGAATTTGAAGATACTACTGTATGTAATTTATGAATATAAATCTAATGGTCGTCACTTTACTTGGCCGATGAGTTTGGCAGATTTACATTGGACCACAATATGCAAAAGATTTCAGTGAACAGATATAATGAGAGTCACTGCAGTTTATAAAAGAGAGAACTGGGATTTTACTTAGGAAACATTCATCTCTTAACCAAATTCTACCAATAAAAGTGACCAAGGCATTTTACTCTGAATGAAGAATCAACTGTTGGGAACTCACTGTCAGTACCAGATTCGAGGTCAATCTGTTAAATAGACAGTGTCATATTTTCACTGGTTTAAAATTCGACTTTCTGGTGGCAAAAGAAAAATGACAAAAAAGGTGGATTGACTCATGAAACCTCCTTAGGACAGATTGGATAATATGGGTGGTACCATTTAATAGTACCAGTTTAGGTCCAGTATCACATGATTGGTATTTGATGGGTCTAAGAATGGCATAGAAATGGCCACAGGAAACAAGGTTGCCAGTGTCTACAGGGACCACACTAGCAAAAGAAATAACAGGCTTCAAAGGACATGGTCTAGATGTTTCTTTCAAGATCACCTAGGACATTTACCGGGAGAACATGATCGCCAGGAACCGTCATATTATGGGATTAACGTAAGCATTTGTTGAGCCAAAGTGGTATGTAGGTATGTATTATGATAATTCTTCGCAGTAATCTGCCTTTGCTTGGAATTATGGAAAGCATTTGGCCTTGGCTCTAACCTAGCCCTCCCCAATGAGTCCGCTCATCGTTTCTGAGGGCCGACATTTTGTTCCTGCAATTTTTTTTCATTACCACATTCATCTGGGGTGGGGGATCAGGACTATGCTGTATTACATTTAGTTTCCCGTTAGATTAGAAAAGGGGCTTGCTGAATAACTCCCACAGCCAACCAGCCCCCAACTTCTTTACTTCTTACTCCTCATTCACTCAACCCCCGCTCTTCCCCACTAAATCATTCATTGCCTGACTTATCCAAGAGTGAAATGGAGCACAGGCCAGGCTAGTTAATGGGGTTCTATGAGCCATAAGATTACTTTCCTACCTGAGCTCGTTCCTATGAATCTTCCTTAGAGAAGCTACTACAATAACAAACCTTTTTCAGTCATAAGCAGTGTTGGGAGAGTTACTTGAAAAATCTATTCCATGCTCTTAAATGTAACTTGTAAAGTATTCTGTTGGATTTTCACGAATCATTTGGACTATTTCAACATTGTCTAACAATATGTTAAATTGTGAATAAATGGTGCATTGACAAAATATTGTGCTCAAACCCAAGAGTTTCATTCCTTGACCTTTTATTTTTCAGTGTCTAACCTATTTTGAAAATTTGTTTCCACTATGTTACGTTGAAACTTCTCCTCCTAAAGTAACACAAAAAAGCTTTTTATACCTTCTGTTCACAAAATCAAATGGGTGAAAACCATATCCTTAACAATAGTGTAAATCTGCAGGGTTGCAGAGAGCAAGTTATTGAGCTGTCTGGAAGAACTCTTGAGAAAGTAACTACTATGCTGATATGGCAGGTTGATCTAGTTAGCTACCAACTTGGCCCGTATCCAGTTAGGCAACTTGACCAGCAGGTAAGCAACTAACCTTCATGCCAAACTACTTACAAAATTCTGAGTAATAATACAGACTTCATGCAGTACCTTTTATTTCAGTTATTGATTTAATGCATTTATATATGTATTCTGATTACAGCACCTCGTTGAACTGTAACTAGTAATGTATTGTAATCTAAATACATCCCTCTTTCATGCCAACCCACTCTCTTTCTGGGATCGCCAAAATCCACCACTTTGTCATGCCCCTTGTTGTCTCCTACATAATATATTAAATATCTAGTAAAACCTAACCAGTAATGACAGTGCTTTTAGTTCATTTATTTTAAGAGAAAGAAAAGATGTTGCTTTAATTCAGGAATTTTTTTGAGCTGCCCCATGTAGCTTGACACAAATCAGAAACCCACTGCATTATTCATCCTGTTCACAAAATAGGGTTGTAAATAGACTCTACAAAACAATATCCACTGTCTACATGAAAAATTATGCTGCAAAACAAAACTTACAGTGCATTCAGATTTGTTTGTATATTTGCAAATATTACGTGGTTGTACTTGACAAAGCCACTATTTTATTGTTTGGTTGGCTGACAGTTGACATGCTTAAACCGAATCAAGCCCATCCATGGCAGACAACCCCAAACCATAGTCAAACGAGTCCATCAAATGTAATTTCGATGTAGTCACAAGATGGATTGCTAATCCGGCACTTGGAGTCTGGTAAAACAGCAACAAAGAAGTGACTTTCGTAAATATTAATAAAACACCAGCCATATAGCTAGAAATATCAGAATGGTTTTAAATAGTGTACAATGCCTCCAAGGCAACAAAAAAAAGGGCTCGACCATTTATAAAAATATTTACCTATCACATCAAATGACTGTGATCATTAACCAGCATTATTGGTCCAATGGATTTGTTAAGCAGGCAACGATAGCATGCTATTCTAAGAATTAAGTCAATTGTCACAGCTGGCATCATCATTGCCAGCAATTTACTGAAACATAACACAGAAGGAAAACAGCAAAGTAAAAATTATTTTGTCTTTGATTAATTTTTAAGAGGAGATAAGGGATCCCTAATGGCCGTGACATCACTTGGGCATTTAAATTGATACACATTGGGGATATCCTCTTTTTTCATTGCTTTATAGACCTACTGTTTGGATTATTAGTATACTTGAATCCATTAATCAAAAGAGTAAGACAAGAGAAATCCAGGTTGGGTCGTCGATTTAAAGAATAAGGGAGTGAATGGACGAGCAGAACAGATGCTCTGAGCATGGAAATCAAATTGAATGATTCTAATTGAAAACCTGGTGTGTCTCTTTTAAACTTGTCTGTCTATAGAAGATGCAGAGGGTTGTGACTAAATGGCAGAATTTAACACACACAATTTTGTCACTCCCCATATACATTTCATTAGTTGGCTGCGAATTGTTGGGTGTTTAGATGGGATGTGGTTTCCATCAGCCCTGTGCTCTTGCTGTTGAGCGTTACCGAGCCCTGTCAGGTTAGATATTCACTGCCCGGTTTACCAATGCGAAGCAGTCACAAATGTTAACAAGAGAACTCAATTTACATTCCCCAAGCAATCAATTTACAGCTGGAACAAGGACAGAAGGTTATTTTCCCTTTTTCTCAATGGAAATCACGAATGGTCTTTAGTGATATTTTCTCTATCTAGAAACTGGGCTATTTATAATATGCTATGGGTTTGGGGAATAGTAAGTCTCATTACCTTTGCTGCTCATGTAATATGACAGACTGCCCTCTGCCTATTTCTCTATGAACATGCTGTAAGCTGAAAAGCCACATGAGATGGGCCTGGCCACTGATGCTTGGGCTGACACCTGAACTCTGGCTTTATTTCCCTTAGGGCTATTTTTCCAACAAGCCAGCACTCGGTCAAGGTTTTAGTCCGCAAAATTGGTGATTGTGCATTGCCTTCTCAGCAATTAATTTGCCTTTAAAAGACTAATGCTTAAGTAATCACTGGTAAATGTATTGGCTATACATAAAAAAGCACAGCCTGTGTGCCTTTACTATGTTTACCTTGACCAGGGGTATATAACAATTTCTGCAAAATACCTTTGGGCGACACTTTCTGCCTGAAATTATTTTTGGAAAACTTGTTTCCTGCCTCATTATTCTGCACCATTATATAATAATGTTGTAATGAGGATAATATTGATGAAGCGAATTAGAAGAAGAGGCTGTGGTGACAGACATGGCATTTGAGCCAGAGCAACGTGGCTGGAAAGCCTCTTTGTTGCTGTGGAGGTTTGCTGCAGGGGTTTCCTTGCAACATCCACCATGGCTCGAAAAACTTAGGTATCCATGGACAAGCCCTGCCCCAGAACATAAAATAAATCACCCACTGCAGGACACTGCAACCAATGGCCAGTATTGTGATTCAAAGGCCAAAACACCTGATGACGCTAAGGTGGACAACTGAAGTAATGTCCGTTATACAGGTTAACATCTGCTGTTGGCGACTAACACCTGCAAACATCTACTGCTACTTGGTAACCTCAATTGTGCAGAACACCTTAAAAAATGCAAGGCATTTTCAACATCTTGTCCTTTATTAAAAAAACAAAAAATAAATGCTGTTAAAATCCCACAAGCTAAGTGCACCACCGAACCAAAGGAGTGAAGTGTTGAAGGTTCACCCAGAAATGAAAATTCACTTACCTCTATGCCGATTGAGCAGTGGGTGAAGTGTTTGAGTGCAAAAAAACCTTTAGGAGTCTCGGGGGTAAACAGTGTGAAAGCTGTTGACTCCTTCTTCAGACGTGCTAAAACAGAAAAAGACCAAGATGCCTCCATACTGCTCCTGTGGTGTTATCGTAGTGTTAAACCAACTTGTAAAGCCGAAATGTCCGCTACCGGAAATAGCAAAGCTAGCAAATGTTAGCATGTCTGAAGGCCCTAAAACGCACCTCGTCAGGTGATATCAGCGGAATTTCAGTCTGCAGTTACTTCAGTTGTATTTTTGAATTTTGCTCTAACACTGTTTACTCATGAGACTCAATGAAAGTCTTTTGTGGACTCAAACACTTCACCCACCTGTCCATCAGCATAGTGGTGAGTAGATAATGAGTGACTTTTCATTTCTGGGTGAACTATTCCTTTAAACAAGACCTGATCTTCAGACCTCTGTTTTCAACACAGCGTAAAAGAACAAATTTCCACCGAGATAACAAGATCCTGTCATGTCCTGTCGGCTTTAATTTAGTAAACTGGGAACCAAACCAGCCAGTGAGATAATGTCTTTTCAATCTCACAAATGGGTCTGGCCTCCCTCCCATTCAGAACGATTTCCATCAGCCCTAACACTGGTCAGGCCAACCGCAACAGTTTATCCATGAATTAACACATTAATTAAAACCAAGATGGCTGTCGCAGATGTCCAGACATCTGTACAATACACTTTCAAGAAACAATTACCCAAATGCACTACATATTTCCTCAAAATGTTGTTTATTATTTCTGTCACACTACATCATTACTATATATTGTTACTCTTATTAGTTGTAGGTTCGTCCTTTGGCCATTGAGGCTCCTTTAAAGGGGTTAGGTTAAAAAAATACCACACCATACTTTTGATGAATCCATTAGGTTAAACTTATTAAAGTTTTATGAGATTTTAAGGAGGGATTTATGCAAAGGATTCTATACTTGCAGATCAAAGTTATTCCATGTGACAATCAGTACGTTGAAAGAACAATGGACCTTTGTGCAGCTTAACATGGCTGTTTTATCGTTCTGTTCGGACAATGAAAAAGCAGACAGGCTAACAGAGATGGATCACAAAGCAAAAAAGACAACAGCAGTTGGGAATTGAACTCTGCTCCTCATCGGGGGCTTCATAGCAGGACTGTTGAGTTTACATCCCACTGGGCTACTTCACACAGTCCCTCACAGAGCTGGAATATTGATTTGATTTTGCTTTGATTTATGTAACTGCTCCACACTCCAGGCGTGTGCCAACCATAAGAGCTTCAAATATCAAACTTGAGGCGAGAGACCTTATTTATTAGAGAAGCTTCCAGCTCACTTATTGTGATCACTCGTGCGCTTTGCTCACCTGATCTCTGCGAACGCTAATAAATTAATATCAGATCAATTACATGAATCATTTGCTGTAATTTACCCCACAATAACAATGTAACTGCTGAGTAGTTACAATACAACCCAATAACTCATTTATAACTGTACAGTACCATTGATATACACCCTACATTAGACTGCATGTGATTTTCTTCCCAGTTTTCGAGCCTTTCTTCCCCAGCTGCAAAGGAACAGCAGGGGACACAGCCAGTGCTTTTTATATGCACCTACCTGCCGCTAACTAATAAGAGCAGCTCGGGCCTTGTAAGCACTCTCGAAGACTTATTTGTGATGGAGCGTAGCTGAGGAATAAGTAAGGCCCTGATTTCTAGTCTATTCTAGTCCACCTTGAAGTCCTGATCAAGCCTTGGCAAGTGGTGTATGGGTCTTGTCACTGTTTTCTACATTAGCCATTTTTGCTGTCCTAATTGGTTCTATTTCTGTGTAGAGATTCTTGGCATGAGACTCCAGCCCTGTTTAACAGCTTTCCTTAAACTCACTGAGCACTTTCCTTTCCTTTTCACATCCAAGTGGCTGTTACTGCTCTTAATTCTGTGAAAATACACTCATTGAAGGAAAGAACACTGCATTTAAATTCCATTTTTCCACTCATGTATGACACACAGCTCCAAGAGATTTATGCATAATTTCCCCATTAGTCATACAGTTAGCAAATCCTCCAAGCATTAAATATGTGTTAGTGCAGCTGTGGCCGGGATGATATATATGAAATTAAATTATATCAATGAAACTTTTTCAAAACTGCTTTTTCCCTCAGATAGATATGGAATAAATATATATCTGGGACATTTTTTCAGTTTAGATAAAGTTTATAACCATGTGAACAAAACTCAGAGAGTAGTACACCTTACCTGACATGATTCTGAGATTCACAAAATTCCAAAAGCAGTTTTTTATGTGTAAAGTATTAAAGTCAACAGACTTATATATAAGATTAAATACATATTTATATAAATGCCGTTCACTTTTAAAAGTGGTCAAGACCCTGATCTTTCCTTTACCTTAACTGATGTGTACTAGCAGAAAAACTAAAATACCTTGACTGAAAAAAATACTGAAAGCAAAACAAATGCAGGCAGCCGAAAACAAAGCAGACAGTTGATTGTTCCTTTAGAGGTTGAGAGGGCCGTGCACTAACCAGAAGGTCTGTGATTCAATCCCCGGCTCCTCCACTCTGCATTCTAAAGTGTCCTTGGGTCAAGATACTGAACATCAAATTGCCCCTGATGGCTGTGCCGACTGAATGGATGGTGATGGATCGTGCGCTGTGTGGAAGCGCTGTATGGATGTGTGCATGAATAGTTTTGTCTTGAGATTACATTCAGGGAGCAATTTTGTGAAAAGTAGCCTAAATACCCCTGATGCTGTGAATATTAACAGCATTGGACCATCTATGTGGGAGAAAAATACTGACTCATGGAGAATGTTCCACTGTGAGAATGTTTGTTATCTATATACATGATGTTATATCTTTAGCAGTTTGGCAGTTGGTGAAAAACATGTATCCATCTTTGAAAATTTGATGTCTTTTGATAAATTCCACAATAATACAAGAGTTTTTCTTCTACACACTCTGTGCATTCATTCATATTTTCTTGTGATGATGTTCGCTGAATGCTGAGCAGCAACGTCACAGTGGAGAAACCCTAACCCAGACTGACAGAGGAAAAGCGGGAGTGAAAGACTGAGAAGCACTTAGTAGGAGAGACCCATGGAGACTGTATAAAACTAGCCCAGTGTACAAAGCGAGGTGACAGGAAGTGTTCCATCGCTGCGTCCCCCTTGGCAGGCAAGTGTGGCTGAAGTGCACTAACATCAACGGGTCAGAGTCAAGGTGCGATAAGCACAGTTGTTTGTAGTGGTTTCGGATCTGTGCTCTCGTGTGAAATAAAGTGTACATGTTTGCGCTTGTGTCCGACTACGCTGTCTGCATGTAACGCTGACTGATCACACAGAAGATGGAGGTAGAGCCACTGTGTCAGCATGAACTTCTGCTTCTACTTTTGTTTTTCCCCCGGGGGAGGGAGGGAAGGGGAGTGGAAGGAGGTGATGGCGACGCTGGAGAAATTATTGTGTGCAGATGCCCTTCCGCGACCTCTGAAGATGAACAGCTCTGACCGGGAGCTGATGATAAAGAGACGTGTTCTGCCGAGGATCAGAAAGGTATTTCATCGTTTGTCCTCCATCTGCCCTAAATTAGAACTGTGGGTGTCACTGATGGCTACATTTTTTTTTGGTCTATACAAACACAATCTCACACAAAATCCATGTCTCTTTGCACACAGGCCGACTCACACACCCACATCCTGATCACTTAAATTAACAGCCAGGAAAATTGCTCTATGTGCCACAGGAGGTAAACTGTATGAGTGATTTCAAGATGGAGTTGAACCCAGTGTCTAATACAAGTCAAGGGCTTGACCCATTCATCCACCACAACTTCTTCCCAATCATTTGCTGTGAGAAAGGGCCTTTTTAATAAGTGTGCGATGGTGGCAGACCCCAATAACCCCTGGGCTCGGGGAACCACTGGGCGTTCCCCTCGGGTGCAAATAGCTGAAAAGCTACCATTTGAATATTCTCACCCCTGAGTGAACAGACACAAAATCCTAATCATTGCATGATGATAAAAATGCAATAACTCCATCCATCCATAATTTATACCACTTATCCTTTTGAAGGTCATGGGTGGGGTGGGGGGGAGGGGGCTTGAGCCAATCCCAACTGACAGTGGGCGAGGTGTGGGGTACCCTGGACAAGTCACCAGCACATCAGAGAGTCTCTGATGAACCTTAAGTTAAACAGTCTGCATGTGTTTGTACTGAAGGAGGAAACCTGCAGAAATCCCACCAGACACAGGGAGAACATGCAAACTCTAAACTGAAAGACCCTGGCCTGTGTATAATTACATTGCATTACATTTAACTGATGCTATATACTATGCGTTGACTTTACATCGGCTCAGGCCTTTCATAGTGTGCATTTCTCAGGTTGAATGCTACCTTAATGTTGTGCATTAGGAAACGGTGGTTGCCATATTTAGAAAATAAAGTTGATTGGAAGTTGTAGTGATCTGAAATTGAAAATGCCAGTGCGTCAGACTGTGACTTCATTTTATTTCCTCATTTTCTAATCTTCACTTTGTTAATGTAACATCAGGATCTGGCATTGCTGTAGTTTAATCTATATGCAACAATAAGCAGCCAATGAGTTACATCTTACAAATTAAACAGCACTGCATTCAAAATGGCTGATTAGCCAAATGATTTGATATGATTTAGCAGAGAATGTACAGTTTGCGACTATAATGTGATAATAGATGAGTGGAACTGCTAAACTGGCATCAGCATAAGAAATGAGAGCTGCTGAAATATCTATGGGGCCTCTAAAGATAAATGGGTTTGAAAGATGACAGATCTGCTGCAGAGAGCATGTCTGGCCCCTTAAACACAACAAATAAAGTTGTGCTGTTTACAATTTATCTTACCACGAAAGTCAAACCGTGAACACATATTTTTAAAAAGACCAACTTGGATGCCTCCTGTAGAACTTTTCGCATTTGATTTTCAAGATTTATGAAGAATTTTCACAATTCTGACACCAGATCAGCCCTAAGAGACACGACTGTTGTTGCGTTGAAGAATTCATTCCAAAATGTGTCTCGGTGCTGAATACATTATGGCCCCCGCACGTTTTCAAAGTACACACATGCTGAATAATTGCTGCACTCCAGCACACGCTGCATCTCCAGCCCCCTTTAAACCGGCGACACCACAATCACAGCCTCATCTGCCTCATCGTGTCCAATTCACATCTTGACTAGAGGGGCTGCTCTTTGAGGATTTTTGCCTTAAAAACCAAGAGGGGGGGTGGGTGTTGAGGGCCCTTGAAGGCATGACCTTCCCTCACTGCCACCAATTATATCAAGGCCTTATAAAATATAGATTATGTGCCATCTCAGTGCTGACATATCGAAAGGCTCATAGCACAGGGGAGTGCGCGGAGGGGGCATGGGCAGAACTCAAGGAGAAGCCAGGTTGAGTATGACTCGATGAGGAGAATACGGTAACACAAAGGATGACCTTGATGAGGAATAAAGCGACCTGCTCCGAGTGAGAAGAGAGAATGAAATAAATTAAGGGCTTTTATTTCCACAGGAGTGTGTGATCAATTCAAATCTAATCAAGGCTCTAAATATTAAAACACACTGATTGCAAAGACACTCATTACTCTAAACTGCAAGCTGGACCAATAACCATGTATCATTAATGGATGGGAGCCGAGTTCTGAAAAAAAACGAACTGGCATTGAACTTTGTGTTAGTTAAATGCCAGTTTCAATATAAATGTCAAGTCAAATTGTAAAAGGAAATAAGTTTCAGGCTCATCCAACAAGTGAATTCATACATTTCGGCTCAAATGAATTCCTGAGGCCCTCATACAGCCCGCTCTCTGAAGGTGGTCTCAGACTCACTGTCTGTTTAAAGGCAGAAACGTGGTGTGAAAGAGGATCAGAGATGATAGAAAGAGTTTGATGCCTTGCACGTCTCGCCTTCACTTTGTCTCAGACACACACGACTGAATAACAAACACTGTGGACTGTGAGAAAGTTCCTGTGGCACGAAGCTCCTGTCATGTAAAGTGTGGAAATACAAGAAGACACATTGTGTCAGAAAGAAGAGCAATACGTTGTGATTCAGGAAATTAATTTGACCTGAATCACATATGAGGTTCTGTTATCAACACGTAGGTCACACATGCTATTTGGGTTCTATCAGGGGTAATAAAGATTTCTCATCACTCTATCATTACTAAATGAATAGTGATAGCATTAAACATACTTTTCTTATTGTATCGCAAATATAATATAGTATGTAGTATAGCAAATGTTATGATTATGCATTATTAATGATTTGTATATATTATATTTATATATTGATATGCATGTTTTATATAACTATTAGCTTTTTCTGTTTTTATGACTAATGTAAAGTGTCTATGGGTATTGTTAATAAATGATAAAATGTAATTTTATTATTACAGTTAATAAAGAGCTCTGAGTGCAGGCCTTGTGACACACCCACCCACTCAGAGCCCCGGCTTCCTGTCTGGGCCCACAGTCACAGCAGGTCCCAGGTTTTCTTTATAACATTAACAATGGCTCTGTTTCATACCTGCGTTTTCCTGCAGTGATGAGTCAAAATGTCGTGCAGTAATTGGAGCGCAAATTATTTTGAAGAGTGAACCAAGTGTGAGCGTAATATCAGCTGACAAATAAAAGAGCTACCAGGGTGGCTGCCTCGCTGCAGAGCCTTGCTGGAGTGCTCCCCATGGCTGCTTTGGGACATGCACTGAACTCCGCAGGAGGTGAATGTGTGAACAAATGTCCGTGTGAGAGCCTCTGGATTTTCTGCTCCCCTTAGTATAAAGTTGGCAGAGACCACAGGAGCCGGGTATGATGAGACAGCAGAAGATCCTCTGCAGGATTCACCGTGAGGGGTTTAAGTGAGGGTTCAAACGAGTTCCTGCAAACAACAGGCAACGCTGGTGTCAATGGGCAAAAACAAGTGACCTCCGCATTAGAGTTAATACGTAACATCCTACCTACTCCTATGTCAGCCCTGTAATGGACTGGTTACCTGTGCAAGGCGTAGTGGTTCCAACTGCCACCTGCAGCAACCCCAACAAGATAAACAGTATTGCAGATGGATCTCGTTGAAACTCCTGATACAAACAAAATATGCAGAAACAACCGTTTCAGCTTTTGCTGTGAAGAGTCAGCCTCCTTGAAGGTGACTTGCAGTAGGATCCTGTGTCACTTTTACAAATTCATGAACACACCTTATACTTCTTAAAGGAAATCTCTCAGAAAAGGAAAAAATCCTCGGCAGCACTCTCTACTTCTGCCTTACTCTTTTGAAACTTCTCTTCTGAACACCTAAACTCTTGTGTCAGCTTTTTCTCCAAACCTCTGAGCATAAATCTGCTGCTTTGAAGACATACGACAGGGAGCCAGAGGTGGCTTTTTCACCTTTGGCATTCCGTGTTGTGTTACATCCATCTGAATGCACAGCAATGACATACTGTGGGGTCCAAATGTCACTACTTACCCATTCAGCTGAATGGCTCTAAGACATGCAGACCCTGCTGTAGGTATGATGTGTGTGTGTGTGTGGCCGAAAGCAGAGGTAGTGTCATTATATTGCTGCAAGTGGAGAATAAGAACAGGTCTCCCGCTCCTCCCACCCCTCGCTGGCCTTTTGACCTTCACAAATGAATGCCATCACACCAGCGCTGCTCTTTCTCTGCATGGAGAAAAAATGTCTGGTGTTCATTCACTCACTGGGTCCTATTTTTGCTCTTTTCTTTCTATCTTTCCTCCAAATTTCCTTCGCTTTTCTTCCCGTTATCTTTGTTTTTTCTCTTCTTTCATCCATCTCTTATCTTTCTCATTCTATTGTCTTTTATTTCTACTTATTTATTTTCCTTTATTATCTTTCTTTTGCACCGCTATCTCCCAACTTTCATCTTGGGGGAAATCTGCTCAGCAGCCTTGAGCATACTTGAATTCCAATTAAATCAAGATGTATTTGCCTTTCAAAAACCTCCCCTTTCCCCCACATCAGAATAATTGATGGAGGTCTCCGGCCTTATGATGAATGGCTTTCAAGCCAGTAGATGAAGCGGAAGATGAATGATTTCACCCCTGCGAGGGCCAGAATAGGCTGGAACAAGGAACGCTGACATTGTGACAAATACACTGACCATGGCAACCGTACCCAGCCACATTAGCAAGGGACAGAGGGGTAGCATGCCTTCATCGCAGCTCAACAGACGTTCATCTGGCCACCGCAGCCTCTGCACGTCTGTCTTCCCTACGGACAATTACCTGAGCCTCGCAATTAACTGCCGCCACAGCAATATTTCTGAATGCCTGCCAGGAGGTGGGGGGGGGAAGACCGCTGTGTCGGGATGCTTGTGTTTGTGCACTCTGGAAATGTTGAGGCCAAGAGAACAGGTGCAGTAAGGTGAGAGGATGCCCCAGGTGACTTTGTGGGGATGGTGCCACCGCGCTCTCGGCCAAGATGTCTAAGCTGAAACAAGTTTTTCCTTCGCCTTCACACAACTCGCTGTCACGCTGCGGAGAGGCAGCAAATGTTCTTAAGAAGGAATTCAATGAGCGACTGATGGGCCATCTGCTTTAAAGGGGCCAATAAGTAAGATTGTTACTGCCCTGCAGAACATAATAACCATGATACATCCAGGTAGGGGGTGACACTAGTGTTGGCAAGTACCGGAAACTGAATGATGATGCTACCAGCTGGTGAACTGTTGGTATTCAAAAAACCTTGGTACAAAAACTTGTGCTTTCCCATCAAGTGCCAAAACTGACTAGTTTGTAAAGTATGAAACTATTACCAATATGTGTATCTGTATAGAGATATGCAGAAGCACAGAAGGAACATCTGAACACGTCCATTGTTTGTATTTAATCCTTACATCCAGTTTTAATTAAATTGTCAGTTTTAAAAGATGTTAAAATTACCAGAACTGACATTAGCACAAAACATCAATGGCAGACAGGTATGGGTGTGTGTGTGTGTGGGTGTGTGTGGGTGTGTGTGGGGGTCTGTAGACAAACCAAGGAAACTATTGATGTTGATGTATTAATGCTTATTTTGCATAGTACGTCTCCCTTACGCCATTTATTTGATATAGTTTTGGATTTCCCTGTTTGGCAGCCCTAAGAGGGAACACATGTATTTTCATATTATTTATATCAGTCCCTGTTAATACAACTGCATGTCCATAAATCTTAAATATTTGGCCATCCATTACAATAAATACAATTAAATGAATGAACAGGATCATAATAATGTTGTTTTTGTAAGGATGCCAAACATTGATCATGTCAGGAGGCTGAGCTAAGTGCCTGTTGTTCTAGCTTTGTAATTAGCAGGAAGACATGAGGGGTAATAATATTCAACAAACTGTAACTTGAACCAGAGCTTTGCAGTAGATTGACAAACTGAAGTCAGTTGTTGAAGATGGCAGAATCTACAGCCAGAAGAGGGACATGTGACTGGCTACTGTAAATGTTGAATGAATTATTACAATAACGTCTAATACTTGTACAGCTGCTCTGGAAACAAATAATGGGAGCTTCAGTATTGTTTAGTTTTCTTCCTTTCATTTGAATGCAAGAGTGAGGGGGAGACGGGAAAGGGAGTGGGAGTAGAGCTGCTTTCAGACATGCTGTGAACTCAGGATATTCTCCTGACATGACCCTGATGCATGTGAGAAAACGTAAATGTGCCAGTGAGAGGCTCTGGACATTCCATGGAGTTTCTCTGGTTGAAATCGAGGAACCATACACATAAAAGCCACTTACTAAATTCATTACGTCCTGCCTGCTGCACCCCCCTGTCACCTGAACGCTCTGGAAGTGTTGTTGTGAACCTGTCCGGAAAATCTCATTCTGTTGGAGAGTATGTGAAAAGCAAACTCCAGAAAAGGTCCAGACCCAAGTGGCTTAGGGCTTAGTAAATGGTCAGCTGGCCAGTAGTCAAACCAGGGACCTGCTGCTCAAGACATGTGGTCCACACCCCGACCATTTTGCTATCAGTTCACTTCCTGCGTTCTAATTTTATGGAATCAAATGAGATTTAAACTTTGAATACTAAGTGCTGTAGCACTAATTCCTTTTAGATGATGGACAATTCACTCCACAGACATGTTTCAGGAACAGACAGAATCTAGAGGAGCAGAGACTAACCCATGTGATGTCAGGACTTTACTTCTTTGTCTGATGGATTTTTCATCTTTGTTCCAAATCCCCATCTCAAGACGACTACATTGTACTTTCCACACAACTTCCAGCACCACGCTTCAGTTCTCTCCCAGCATCGGTTGGAAACAGTGCAAGAAGAGAAAATGCACCACTGGGCCCCAGAGCACACAGTGTGCTTCTCTGGGGCCCAGCTGGATGCTTTGAAATGATATCTCATTTCGTGATATTAGTCTTCACTGAAGCCCACAGCTGCAGCAGCAGAGGCCCAACCCTGAGCCACGAGAGGAGGAGTGCCGGCTCTGTTCTGGCCCGTGTGAACTGAGAGCCCAGGGGCGATGTAGGGATAAAAAGCTTTGAGCTGTGCATGCAGAGGGGAGGACAGACGAGGGACAAAGGGGGGGGGGCAGCAGGAGCTCTGTGACCCGACAGCAGACGATTCATTTGGATTAGGCAGTTTTAATGTCCTCTGAACTTCCCATTTAACGACAGTTGGAACCACCGCTGTTCTGCTGTCGTCTGATTGTCCGTCACCTCTGACGGTTTTGAACTGCTGCCATGACTGTATGACGGTTTAATTGCTTGTTGTTGACATAACAGCAGAGATACAAGGCCAATCTGCTCCTGTCTCCTGTGTGTGGAATAAGCATGGCCAGCAGGTAACATGAATGAAACATTTCCTAGAATTATGCTGAAAAATAATTATTAATTCTTTACCCTCTAATATAGCACTGTGCTCTTGACATAGAGAAAAAGGTAATTTCCGTTGCTTGCCGAGCTGGAGGGTATCCTCCCCTCTATAGGCTCTTTATTAAATTCCAGCATGTTCTACAGTTTAAATACCAGCAGTGAGGAAATAATGAGAACAATTTACACAAAACTTTTCCGTCAAACTGATTTCTGTCCTATTAAGTGAGTCAATCCAACAGCCAGACCCAAGACTAGTTGAAATAATTTCAAACATTTAGGGTGGAACTAGAAAAAGCAAAGAGGAAAGTTTAGGTCAAACTCAGTCGATAATGATGCATCCAGATGGACGGTACGAATCTTTGGCATTCAGGAGTCGCTTGATTTACAGCAAGCCAAGGACTTTTCCCTCCTCTTTTCTCTGCCGGTGTCAGTGTTAATGGCAGCTGTTTCACACTCAAAGGCTTTTTGCTGTTCAAAAATCGCTGAGCTCAAACACAGGGCTGCACTGGTAATGGAGGGAGCAACGAGGTGGCTTCTGACGCCACAGACTGACAAAATCACACAGCTGTGGAACAGTCCAGCTCCTTTATGCCACAGAAAGCCCATGGCTGGTTTTATTGATTGATTAAAGTCTCATCTTGGTCTTCAAGTCGCTTTTTTTTCCCGAACTAGCCCACGACCTCTGAACCATGCGCCATTAGTGTGTAAACAGAACAATCATAAATTGTAGTCATGCTTCATATGCTACATGCAGAATTTAGATTGGAAAAGCAGACAATAGAGGAAAAAATGACTATTTGCAGTCAATTAATAATGATTAAATGTGATTAGTATTAACATATAACTTTAAAGGGCCTCTCTTATATCATTGCTTCACTGATAATTACTGATTTATAGTCAAACATGTACAGGTAAAAAGAGTAAAATTTTACAAATGTGAAATCAATGATATGTAATGTTTGTTTCAATATTGTGTGCACTGACAGATACAGACCACAAGGTGGCAGGCATGTTTAGATTGGAGTTACAGCGAAGAAGGTATAGTCAAATTTTGCTAGCACGGTTAAGATGGTGACAGTGCAATGTCGTACGCTTGTCCATGATATGACATGCAGTTGTGTCTGGGCTATACCACGCTGTTATATCAGTTAGGTGCCATCAGCTCAAGCAGTGAAAGTAAAAGCAACACCTCCTTCATGCTTCTGATCTCAGAGCAGCATTTATCGCTAGGAAAGACAACTGGATGTTTCCTGTTTGTATATGTTTCAAAACAAACTGCCCCCTTGTGGTGGCAGCAGGCTGTTGTCACTGGAAGCTGGGCTGTGTAGCTGCCAAGGTTACTTATCGAGTTGTGTCCTTTTTATGGGTGCGACCATGGGGCTTGACAGGCTGGTGGGAGCAGCTTGTTTTGGACTTCTTCACATTGAGGATCAAACCTGCGATGTAGCTGAGTCAAGCCGCCCTGGACTCACTCCACTGCTCTGAGATCAGGTATCTTGCACGCATTATTATACAACACAAGAGCCCTCCCCTCACTGCTCCCATGTGCCCTGACAAGCAGAGATACCGCTACATACTCTGGTCCCCATCAACAACTGCTGTCAGATACAGCTATGGCAACATGACAGTAGTTAGAGTGTCATTAACCAATTTCTGCACGCCACTGGTTAATATGGCAACAAGCAAGAGATGGTGTATGTTAATAAATAATCAGAGTGAGAAATAGCCTTGCACACACACACACACACACGCAAACAAACACAGTTCAATCAAGGTTAAAATGTGCCTCATATTCCAACCCTCACCCAATTAACCATAAATGGTCAATTCAAATCCCTCATGAATACTGATACATACATTTTTGTATAATAGCAGCAGGAGCTAATGCAAAATAAACATGACAATTTCCAAAATCTATCTTATATCAGACATGGAGGAGGATTCATTTCTCTTTCCTGAACACCTTCATTGGTATGGACTGAGGCAGAGGAGAGCTCACCTCTTGTTGTCTGTTATGTTCACGGACACACACATAAATAAAGTCACCACATTGTGAGTAACACAACACTGATTAAAACCATATTTAACTCGATCATACAGGTGTCATCTCCACAGTGGAGGAGTGCAGGTGTTGGGGAGGTGACTGGTGAGATGCTGGAGGAGGCACAGTGTCGCTGTGTGGCTGCTCAGTGCCACTGACAACACAGTTGTGTTTGCACTGAGGCAATGTTTGTACAAAACAATCCAAATGAAATGAATAAATGAATGAGAACTAATTAAACCCAGAAATGATTACAAAACACGATTTTGGTATAAATCTAACAAGCCTCTTTCTACAATTTAATAAAGACAATTGATGCAATCTGATGATTATCCAACAGTAAATATCATAGGGATGTTTTAATATGTTGCGTAACTTCCTTCCTGCCGGTTAGTAAGCCGGCCTGTGCCCCCTGCCTGAATCCTGTCTGGCTGTTAGAGTCTGGATCATTGTTCAACCTGGCACTCTGTTCATCAGCGTATCCGCCCTGCACCACAGGGGGCTCTCATTGAGGGACTGATCCCTCAATAAGAGCCAACAGGCATTCACCATTGGTAGAGCCACCGTGTTCAGCCAAACCACGTAAAGCGTTTCATCAAAACCTTTATCATACTCCAAGTCATAGTCTGAGTCTTCTTATGGGTCCATTTCTTGCTCAAACCTTAAGAATATGAATCCTGCGGAGAAATGCCCAGCACCTGTTTTTTAAAACAAGCCATTAGGATATCTGTAAGTTTCTGACATCATCGAACCCACTCTCCAACTTTAGTTTTGTGTGGTTTTAATATTATTTACAATTAAAAGATGATGATTTTGTCACGGTGCTGGCAAACAAGACAAACAATGGTACGTTAGAAACTCACTAAATGGTAAATGGTTTGTATTTATAAAGACTTTTCCATTCAGTGCTTTACACTCTGCCATCCCAACACACACATTCCTACAGTGCATCTATGGGCAGCACTTTTTTTATAAGACAATCATACAGGCAATTCAGGGCTGGACACTTTGGCATGCAAAAGCATGGGATCGAACTGCCAACCTTTTAATTAAAAGGTCTAACCACTCTCCCACAGCCGCCCAAACACATTGCATCATTTCACAGCTTTCCCGTGGACAGATAATATGAATCACTTAGTGATACGATTGACCGTCTCTTCGGCTCATTCAGTGCTCACTGACCATTTGCATTTTCTAATGAGTTTTACCAAGCAACAGCAGCAGCAGTTTACAATCTGTTACCTGTGGTTGGATTGGCCATGTGTCACTCGGAGCAGGGTCAGCCAATCACAAGAGACAGACACACCAAATGCCCCATCCTCACTGGAGCCCCAGACTAAAGAGGAGGTTTAAAACTACTGTGCGTTGTTTTTTGTTAATTAAAACCACAACTATACCTCTTCTTAAGGATGTCACATCTTCAAATGAATGATCAGAAAGGGACCTTTACAACAGAAATGATTTGTTTCTCACTTCAAGCACAAAACGTCTTCTAAAAAGTGTGGATGACAAGGTTCATAATTAAATCTGTCATTTGCTCAGTGCTTCACAGCGTGTGTGGCTGATCCCCTTGCATCTCACTGGGTCACAGATTTTGTACAGCTTCTCCTGTCAACTTTCTTTCTTTATTAATCCAAACTTATCCATATAAAAGGAACTATCAAGCCCCTAATGTAAATATTGTAATGGCCCTCCCCTTTAAATCAAGCATTTTGATGATTGTAACGCACCATGTGATCAATCTTAACCCCACCAGAACCTTTTAATCCTCAACATAGTTTGCTTTAATTTGTTGTGTTTTAAGCAGGTCAGTGAGGAAGTGCGAGTGCACAGCTGTGAACTGACGCACTGAACTATGAAATATGGTCTCGTACCTGTGAGGTATTCTGGGTCGGGCACGGGGTCTGACAGCTCCTCGTGGCACTGAACCTCAGTTGGCACCGAGGCCACCACCATGCCGTCTGGGAGCTGCTGCTCGATGCCCCGGGCGAAGTTCTTCTGCCTGATGTGAGGAGAGACACAACAGGAGGTGCTGTTTAGAGACACGAGCACTCAGTCGTCTAATGTGGGAGGGGGGGGGAGAGATGAGGGAAGCATGGAGCGGTTTAAGAAGAGGAGGAAATAGAGCGGAATGTAACAAAGGAAAAATAGGTTGATGAAGGAAAGGTGAGGAGCTAAAACAGCAGCACACAAGATACAGTCAATCAAGTTTATGCCATATCTCCCTTTTCCTGGTTTTAATGTAAATAAAGCAGTAAGGCAATCAAAATTCACATATACCACAAACACACACATTATACCCAAAATTATGTTTTAGGGACAATTAGATACATTTAAACCACCACTCCAAAGGCTTTAGCTCCAATTTAAAAACCTTTTAAAATTAATTCAGGGAAACTCCATGATTTAAAATGTCCTTAGCTCTGTTCAGACCCCAGGCTAGATGTAAAGAACTTGAATTAATCATTTCAGCAACTGCACTGAATATGCATAGCTAAGGCTTTTATCAAAATAAAATGAGACAATACTAATAATGGAGTAATATTGGTTTAAGTTGTCATTTCAATTCAAGTATACAATGTTTTTCTCATCTTTAATATGCAGCTCAAGGGCGCAGTTATAAAATGAATTCCGAGCAAGTCTGCACATTTCATTTTCTATTTACTCTGAGGTTATTGTTCTCATACAGTTGAGCACTTCAAATGCCAAATCAATGCAAAGGGTAGGATTTCATCACCACTGATGATTTGTATGCATTTGTGATGAAGAACTAATGAGAGTTTGAGTGGCCTTGCTGGGGAATATGCTTTGTTTCTTTGGACATTTATTTGACAGGTAGGTGCTAAGTGCTGATCGAGGTTGGGTTTCATCCATGGACGTCGAGCTGGGGGAGAGGAAGTGAGGCTTGTGAATGTTGGAGAGTTTAAAAACAGACATTAAACATAAATAGTACAGATGAACATTTCTCTCTTTGGCATCTTCACAGCACCTTATCAAATAGTAAAGGGGAATTTTGACCTGGTTTACAGACTGAAAAATATTAAAGGTGCCTAGTTTTGTAAATTGTTATACATTCCCATCACTAGTGCAATGTCTCATCTAAAAATGTGGATAGGTCTGTTAAGCAATCAACAAAATCTTCAGACCCAAGTTCATAACTTTTCAAAAAGCTCTGTTATTCTGCTCGATTAAGTATTGCAACAATAACACATTGTTATTTTACTTTGTATTGCTATAGGGGGAGTGATTATATGTATGTTGCTGCCAAAACGGACATCAGCACCTTCAACACCCCTAAATAGATGTGACAGGCTGAAATGGTACCCAACCTTTTTCAAGCCCAAGATCACATTTTAATTCAAATATGTGAGTTGAGATCTACCAATCAGATATCTTCCAAAGTACTCATGTAGGAGGTTCATATTTACTATTTTAGCAATTTTTGTTGCAAAAGGCTCAATGTATACGTGCATACAAACACACAAAGAAAGTCACTTATACAACTTTATCTATTTAATGCAAAATATACACAGTTATATCTGTTCTGTTTAAATTATTAATAATTTAGTTGAATGCACAATATTGAGCTCATCAGTCCAACAACAGGCTCTTCAGCAGAGCTGCCAATGCCAGTGCTATGTATTTCCATAGGGTCTGCATTGAACATGGCCATAAATGTGACTACTATACTTACTTGTATAAAAGTAGTCCTATGTACTCAAATAAATATCAGTATTACACAGTATGAAGCTGAACATCTTCTGCCATCAACCTTTTTTTTTAAATGAATGGTATTTAACCACTTAATGGTAATAAGGCAACATAAATGCTAAAGAGCTTTTACTTGGGAAACGTGTGCAGGTCATATTGCAAACCTTTATGTTTGTGACGTATTCGACAAACATACATATTTGCAACACCACCTGTATCCATTTCTAAGTAAAAGCACTTCGGTGTTTCTGGGAATGTATCTAAACAAGGCTATAATCGTTTTCACAAGATTGGAAGATTCACGTCTTTATACCGTATTGTCCTGGCATTTAATTGAGTACACAACCCTTTATTCTAGGAAATACAGTAGATAAAAGCAGAACCGCAGTAGACACACTGTCGGTGTGGACAATTGACAACCGCACAGCGCAGCTGTTATGTGCATGCACAGCACAACTGCAGCCAGTGTGTACCGAGTGTTAGGGGGATTCACAGCGTGCTGCTGGTTAGCCCTGATGTAGGAGATGACATGTTCAGGTTGGACTGACAGCACGCTGCCTCAGCCCCGCAGACTACAAGGCGCTGTTCGCCTGTTTATACAAATTGTATCAACATTGAACATATCACGTCAAACATATGCCAAAGTCAAGCTAAATTCCACACAGTACTTCCTTGAGCTCTTACAAAATACAGATGTCAAGTGTAAGGCTAATAAGATGAATGGTTCTCAAGATATACAAACCACATAAAGACAGGTAGAGATTTGTGGAATTAGAAGACTGATGAGACCAAATTGGAAAACCTTGTAAGATAATGTCACGAGGGAACTAAACAGATCCAAGACTCGAGCTTCTGAAAATCCCATGATGTAAAGGGAACATTTGAAGTTGTTTGTAAATGCCATTATAGCCGCCTGTAGGATTGTGTGTAAGAAAATATAAATCATTATCTCATGACAACCTTCATTAAAAGGAGTCAGGTGAAGGAGTCCGAGGGAAACAAAGCCAGGCTGAAGGCTGGAGTAGATCAAAGCTGGAAAGGTAACTGCTCCTCTAAAAAGTCAGATTGCAGAAATATGCTTCATGGCAGATCATTAATGGAAGATCAATACAGCGTACCAATTACGCAGGACTGTGAACAGACAAAGTTTCACATCAGCCACCTCATTTTTCATAATGTTGATTGTTTTCCGCTGCTTGGTGACTCATCTTCAGCCTGAGAGCTGACATCCCTCATTTGTCTGTTTTTGCCGGTGACTCCTGGTTGAACTCGTTTTGTCCGCTCCATCGCTCTTTGTCTTGGGACCAAAGTTGACGGGAATACATCTTTCCATCCTCTCACTAGTTAGACTCCAGACTCATGATTTACAAATGTACTTGATAATCGTACATATAAATTATATTTCTCACGTTACGCATAGTACATTTGTACGGTGCCACTTTGAATACAATTTCAAGATATTTACAAAGTAGATAAAGGTACCGTAAGCCAGTGTAAATAGAATAAAGTATCATTATCTGCAGGAAGAGCATTTCTCCTCTCTGTAGGGCTGTGTGTGTGTGTGTTTTTTTTTGTGTGTGTGTGTGTGTGTGTGTGTGTCTGCTATTAATCGATGATGTTGGATCATGAATGTGTTTAAATTTAAAGGTGTCTCATAAACCCTTGAGCGAATCTACAAACACAGTAAATTTCAGTACAATTTGAGTTCAGATTATTTCTGATTAGTGAAGGTGTTTATTGTTAAATCCTAAAGTGAGTGCATATCTTTGTGGGAGTGAGGAGGGAGGATATGCAGCATTGATCGCATTGGAAAAACGACAGTTCTTGAATGCGGCCATTGGGGAAAGCATTAACCAAATTAACCAATATGAGCAAAGGTTATGTCGGTTTCAAAATGTATATTTTCGGTTAATTGCTTAGGTTAATAGCCTGAGTCGTTTTGGCCACTGTTCACTGATTATGGCCAATTTGCCCTCAGCAAAGTAAATTGTCTCGAAATTCAGCATCACAACCCTGACCTGGCTGATCAGCTGAAAACAAACCAAGAGTTAAGACAGATTGTTTAAATAAAACATATATATTTTGTGTAGGGGTGGGACTGTTCTTAAAACACATATCTAAAGTCTTGAATCCAAGCAAGCTGTAAGTATTTCTTTCTTTTAAAAAGTTTGCTTCAAAATAGGATGTGTTTTCTACCAACCTCTCTGCTGGTCTTTCTTCTTTGTCAGCCCCTAACTCAAAGTTTAGCTTCATTTATCAAACTTTTTGGCGTTTCTGATTTACAATTTTGATAGTTTATTCTGACCTCACCTTTTACCACTGCTCTGATTGATTTTTGTGCCTGTTCTACTGACAGCATGTGTACAAAACCAAGCTTTGATGGACATTCATTTTAACGCCATTGACTTTTCTGAGGTATGCACATCCTTTTCTCATCCATAGATTTGTAGAGTTCCCACAGAGTCTAGACATCTGTGGATCACTCATGGGCTGCCGTTTATTTTGCTCTCAAATTTCAAGTTACCACTTCCTGTATGCTGGGAATATTTCCCGCCAGTAATGGTTACCGACACCAGTTATTAAATTAAGCATAAAAGATCTACAGCATCTCACTTAGACTTTATGGACGTTCTTTACAGTAACAGTCCCATTGAAGACATGGCATCTTTAGTATCTGATACTGGATTTCCTCTTAACATACACAACGGGTAGTTTAAAAACCTGATCTTTCTGGTGCTGTGGATCTGAGCTGTGGAGGAAAACAAACAAGCGTACTTGAATATTTACAAATTGCAAATTGTTGCCATTGGGAAAGTCACAGCTTGAGAATGACAAAAGCCACTGGCTGGAGCAGAGGCGGAGCTGGAGTGGCTGTGTCAAACGGCAAAATTCAAGTGACAGTTTATTTGCATGGTCGTGGCGTGGCCAGGGGAGGAATAAGCAATTAGCACGGAAATCAGGCTCATAACAACGACGCAAGGTTAGCTGCTGCTGATGAGAAAAGCAGCCGTGGTGCTGTGAAGTGTCCGGCTGGTCGGGCACTTAATCGCTGTGACACTTCTCCATGCATCCTGAGGCTCTGGAGTGGAATAATGATGAAGAATAATGCAAGAACCAAGTGGAATTTATGGGAACGCTTCTCATTGGGTTACACACGTCATCAACTTCTACTGAAACGTGCTTTACTTTGCATTTGCAGCTCCAAACAAGGCTGGTGCTGACACCGAAGTGGAACATCTTTCAGTTTCTCCTGAAATCAATTCTACTTGTCTTCAGCTCTCAGCTTAACAAAGCACCCAGACTGAGTGGATCTCTGTTGTCTGCAGTTTTTTATCCCTTTTTAGATGCATGTTAACTGGAATGTGGGGGGAGTTTTCCAGCGCTGCATTCATGTCTGACATTCTTCATTGTTAATTTTGTTGGATGATGACATGTAAAATTGAACAGCCATCTGGCAGAGTGAGGATGTCATCATTTTCTTAGAGGGAATTCTCTTCAAGTGTGAGGAGCTGCCACAAGTCACTAAAGCCGAGCTCAAACTTTTTCCTCTAGCCAGAGAAGAGGTGAATTATTTAAATGAGACAAAACAACAAAAGGATGCTTTTGATTAACAAAAACAACCCTGTGACTCTTCCCCCTGACTAATTAACGGAGGCTACATCCATCTTTTCCAAAGTTTTCAAACTAAAACACTCTCTGTCCACACCAGCGTTTTTACTCTGCATCGTGGTAATGCCCATCCATACTGACACACATGAAAATGTGGTTTAAAGTAATGTGTTGACAGTTTAAATAAAATTAATCCGATGATCGGTAACGATGCTAAAATCTGAGGTTGAAGTCTGTTAGATGAAGCTGCAGAGGTAATCAAATCTTTAATGTGTAATAGTTAATTTAATTCATTGACACATTCCTGATGTGTGATGAAAAAGTCATGTTGAACTGTAAAGAACTTTAGTAAACGGTTGTAAAAGAAGATATGAAGATGTTTGCATTATTTGTGTACAGTTAACATTGTGATCTAACACGTGTTATATACACAGCATGCTGCTATATCCGCCCACATAACGCAGGGGAACTCGAGTGGAACCACTACTTCATGTGGTGAATATATTCGTTGTCAGATGATGTGATATGTTTACTTCTGTATTTTTTGTACTTTTCAAAACTGACTATTTCAAATAAAGCTACCGTTGTGGAAATTTGAGCCAATTCTTGATCATTTATTGTAGTCAGTAGTACAGTTGTGAATCAAAAATACATATCCTGTGACCACTCACATATAGTGATCAGCAAGCATCTGTGAATGACGCCACAGTTTTGGGGCCAGCAGCGTTTGCAAACCTCTATTTTCTCTGGAGAGCGACAACAGTTTGTATCTGTAGTAGAGTTGATGCATTTTCAAACAAACACATAGTCGTGTGCATGTAGCCCGAGTATAAACTCACAGCTTTCATTGAGAACCAGTGGGGGCCAACATCCCCTCTTTTGCACACCCCGTCCACTCCATCAGTTTAATTAAAAGAGTCAATGAAGGTTTTGGCTCGTGAGGGGTTCTGGGGGTGGGGTACAGTAGATGGAGGTGAGCCCAAAAAAAGGAAAAAGGAGAACAAATAAATGCATACAGAGTAGTGTGTGTGCGTGTGTGTGTGTGTGTGTGTGGTGTGTGTGTGTGTGTGTGGTGTGTGTGTGTGTGTCTGTGTGTGTGTGTGTGTGTGTGTGTGTGTGTGTGTGCGCGCGATGGGGAGGGAGTTCAGGTGGGAACGTGGCCTTAATTATTGATCCCAAGCAGCCACCAGAATGAGAACAAAGGCCACTAAAATATTCATTAAAAGCTGCTCGGAGCTTGTCGTGTGAAAGAGGAATAGAGAGGGGAGGGAGAGTGGTGTAGAGTAATGAGAGGAGGTTAGCTATTTAACATCTCATTACTGGACTCCACCGGCTCCCGCAGAGAGAGCGCGAGTCGGAGACCCCCGTCACCGCGCTCTGTAATATTAACCCCGGATCATATCAAGCCCCGATGTTCCAAAGATGTCACTGTGACCTCCTTCCTGGGCACGGACCTCATACCTCATGTCGCTTTGTGACCGATATTACATTACGCCCCGTCGGCCTGCTGCCAATGACGACGAATCAATTGATTCTTTCTTTTGTTACCTCGGAGGAAATCCAATAAATAAAGTCTATATGGTTTTGAAATGATAATAACAAGTGTGCCTGTGAGGCCGGGCCTCCTGCGTGGGGACGGAGGGGTGCATTTCCTCTCTGAAAAACATGAGAAGCATTTCAGGCCGTGTGAGCTTGAAAGACAAACCATGAGGGAGGCTGCATGCTGGGTGGAGAGAATCAAACCAGCCCGGTGTGTGTGATGAGGCTCTCTGGAGATGCAGCTGAAAGGGATGGCTGTCCGGTACAGACGGGGAGCCTGCACACCCACTGTGGCCGCGTGTGTGCGTGTAAAAGCGTGAGAGGAGATGCATTTTGTGTGCTGAGCGCCCTGGATATGTTCCCATGCATGTTATGCTACAGTGGACACCTGCTCACACAACTTGCTGCTTTCCTTTTATTCCCCCTTCCTTCCTGCTGTTGCCTCCGACAGTGTAAATAGAGAAACCCTTGCAGGGGCCACGGAGCAGGTCCATTTCTCCCCCGTATTGGCCTTTTTCTGAACATAAATAAAACATAAGGCCGTCAAAACATTTCCCTAGGGAAATAACATATTTTTGATTTTCTGTATGCATTTGCGATTTTTGTATGAGGTAGCATGAGGAGGAATAAGAAACACGTATAAGTTAAACTGATAGGAAAAATCTACTTCTGCAAGGAAGAAAGCAAATTACACAAATTTAAAATTTGACTTTACTTCTTTTCATGACACAGATGCTCTGTGCCACTCCAACACAGTGGGGTAGAAGCTTTTGAAGAAGTGCCAGTGAGAACCAAATGAAGATTTCCTCGCACAATCTCTCTCTCTGTGTCTTGGCTCGCTTTTTCTCAAGGGCAAAGCATAAGCCTGACGTGGTTACACGAGAACTCTGTCCTGTTTCACTTCCATGTTTTCCTGTCCAGTGACTTACGTCAATGGCAGGCTCGAGGGGCTCTGAGAAATGACTGGATTTTCCTGTGTTTGAACGGTTTCCCTGGCTAGAGTTAATTTAACACAGTCTCAGTTAACTGCACACCGGTTGGTCGTCAGTGTTTTCGTCTAGCGGGAGTTCTGGGAGTGATGAAGAGACTCGGCCGCTCCAGTTGTTAGGAAAGCAATTCAAAGCTGCAGTTATTCCCTCAAAAGAATTACATTTGTGCCCGTGAAGAGACTGTATGACACGGTGAGAGAAGAAAGGAAAGAACATTTCCCACCTGCTGCTTCAATCTGAACTCAGGGAACTCCAGCGTTTTGAGCTGATGGGTTTCACAAGAGACTTAAAGAGAGATTAAAAGAAATGGTCATAAGAACCAGCATGTATTAGTATGGGTCAAGGACCCTCCAAAATATAATGGCTTTCAGATATTCCATCAGTAAGTGCTAAATGCCAACAGTTATTTTCATTCAGGATGTAATTATCATTCACTTATCAAAGTCTTTCTTAGCAATATATTGAGCAACTATTCAGGTCAGAGGCAGACTACTTGATTTAATTAATAAATACAAAACCTTTCAAAGAAGATTACAAAGTGTTACAAACATCTCACACATCTGAAATAACTAAATTGCTTACAGAAACCGGAAATATTCAAAACCATTGGTTTAATCTTCATTTTACAGCCTGTCAGTATCTGTAATCAAAGGACTTTAACAACATATTGAAATCTACATTTTTGAAAAAATCCAAATTCTGTATGTCCTCCAATCTGAGGCTCCTGCTCTTACTGTGGTGGTAGGGACCTTTAACATGTCTGCCCCCAAGAGCCTATTGTGTCATAATCCATCCACGGGCTGATCTTAGCAATTACAAGTATCAGATCTCATGGTGGAAATTGTGTGGATCTAACTTGTCTATTTTATCACTTAGATCTAGTTCTTCTGACAATGAGACAGACAATCAAGTAAAAGTTCAAAAGTGTAAAGATCAGGTAGAAGTCAATAATGTTTTGGTAGAAAAGGAATATCTTACTCTTTTGATTCAGGGTGTGATTCCTGGCTTACACTAAAACTGTATTTCTGCCGACAAGAGGTGATTACAGAGGGGTTCTTTTGTTTAACTCTCGATTGCCTTCGCAGAGGAGGTTATGTTTTCACCCCTGTCATTTTGTTACTAAGCAACATGACACAAAACCTACTGAATAAATCCCTACAAAATGGTTGAAGGAGGGAGAATCCAATCAAATTTGGTACAGAACTGGATCGGGGATGATTTTTTTTTGTCTTACCACCTCAGGTGTGACATGTATTGCCAGAGGCCAACTTTCAAAATGGACGTAACAAGCTGTAACTTCCGCCATCTACGCTGACTGCTCCACTGACCTCAAACCCCAAATTGATCTTCAGTGTTCAGATGAAAAGCTTCCTCCTCGTAACTTTTGTTCATTTAACATTTAAATGTTCATCTCGTCCAAAAAGGTCAGCACATGGGCTTGTGGTAAGTTTTAATTCATTTGCTGCCTTCTCTTTTAATTAGGCCTTGCAATAAACACACCCCCAAAAGAGTCGGCCTTCCTCTTCCACCGCCTCATCTGTGCAGGAAGCATTTGGTCTGCCTCAGAACAGCGCTCTCTGTTCACAAGAACTTTCAAATGAGATCAGAGCATTTGAGATTTGGATTCTTGATGATGTTAACTTCCCTGCTCCACCCGTTCCTCCCTTTCTGCGACTCCACTGGGGAATCCCCAAATGGCTGAGTTGCCTCCGGGCAGCGGAATGGATGCACGGCCCAAATTAAATTCCTGGGCCGCGGATGACTTCGCTGACCCTCCGGCTTCCTGAGTTCAATGGAAATGATTGCAGCATGTGGACAGTGATAATTAACCCAAATTCAAAGTGCCCTACTGTCGACATCAAACCCTGTACAAATCACAAGGGGACACAGCCCATATTTGAACCTGTGTGGCTTAATATCAGTTACTCTCTCTACATAGACATTGGGTGCTTTGAAGTATTTCTGCTCCTCGGGGTATTTGCCTGAGATTAGGAGAAATGTCTGGAGTTTTATTGGGGACAATTCCTGACAGTACCACGCTTTACTATCCCCATCATTTTTTATTGGGAGGGAATTGACATAAAAAATGTACCATAAAATCCTGCCCCGTCATGAAATAACCTTTAAATATATTGATTCAATCCGATATGCTTTTACAACCTGTGAGCACCCATCTACCTCCTGATTAGGTTTGCTCTCCAACTGTTTCCACTGTGTGACTTCGATCATGAAGTGAGGACACCCCTCATTTTCATCGTGAATAGATGTGGGTCACAAACGGTGGGTTTTGATTAAAGCTCTGCAGACTCTCTGTGTCCATAAAGTGACATTATCACCTTTCTACAATAAATTCTTCAGACATGCTTGGGTGTTTCCATTTCTCCACTTCTCCACCTATAATAAAAGGTGTGAAAAGTAACATATACCACTTTCGGCACCATCTTCTTCAACCCGGAGAGGCTGATATCTTAATCTGCTGTCCGGACAAGAACCAACCATTGAACAGAGACCAATTCTTAATTCATCAAACTGGAGAAAGACTTTTCAAGAGGAATATTTTTTGCAAATGAAAGTTATCACTTAATAAAAACACGAAGTTTCATCTTTTTCACTAAACTAGATTCACATCTAACTTTATAACCTTTTACACTTTAGAACTTAAGTTTTGCTGCCCAGCCGGTTCAAATACTCGAAGCTATTTAACAAGTCTCGTTCAGAGCTTCTCCAACACCGACAGACCCAGAGGCCTGCAGAGAGAAGCTGCATCTCAGAAAGTCTGCCTGCGTGCACAGCCCTCGTCAGCCTAAACATCTGTTCCATCAGCTGGAACGAGGATGTCATCCAGCGGCCCTGCTTTCAGAGACTTGTTGCTTGACAACCACTGCCTCCCAAGGAGTGCCAGATCACTGGGGAGCAGTGAGTGGACTCAGCATCGAACCACTTTGGATACAACTAAAAAGAGGCCAGCTCCAGCCAGACGCCGTGAAGTAGGCTAAACCTCACTTCTGCTGTCCAAGAAAAGAGTCGATGTTGGATAGCCCTCTAAATTATGAATATAATTAGTCCTGGATAAATTATTCATCCCGCATACAGTTCGCTTCTCTGATAATTCTCAATGACACAATTAATTCAGTATCATCAACTAAAAGGAGCCACTCTTTGTATCCTCCAAATTATGTCTGTAGTCTCCCATTCAAATGGTTAATAGGGCAAAAAGTGCTACAACAATGGGCCTCCAGGATTAATACAATCTTTTCAGCAGCAGGAGAGAGGGACCATAATGCTGTGACAACAGTGATGGGTCTCGGACACACTCTTCAAATGGGGAAACTGGTTGTAGATACTAGAAGACTCTATTAATGACAGCATTATAGGTGGAGGATCAGTGATGGGGATGAGACGTCATTGTTACCATATATCCAGAGTTGGTGGAAAACATAAGGTCTCAGATGAGAACAAAATACAACCAAGTACAATGATAAATAAAGCAGTGCTGTTTCCTGGGCTCACCATAACCACAATCTCCAATGGTGGACAATCTTTAAATAGAAGTAGAAATCACGTTGCTGAATTCCTTTTGAGAAACCGAATATGAAAGTTGAATATGTGGATGACACATGGGTCAAAATGTAAACCCAACATAACAGAAACATCATGTTCACACAAAATTTGTCGGAGAAAATACGGTTTTGGGCTGTGACAAACACACAAAGACAGGATAGGTCTACATTGGATGATGCAGGGAACCCACACACAGACAAGAACATGCTCATTGATTCACACCGCCACAACTGGAATGCAAGTTAGGCCTTAAAAGAGCCCAGACCACAGACAAGGAGCACAAAACACCTGAATGGAACTAAATTCTTGTGAAAACCGCCACTCTGAGTTGTGGAGAAAATTACCATCACATATAAAAAGATAATCTTCAACAAGCATTACAGAACAGTGTTTTTCAAAAGCAGAAACAAACTAAAACGAAAATGTGTACAACAAAAACACTGCACACCCAGTAAAGTTATACAGCGTAGCGCAATTAAATAGAGTGCAGTTCAAGCACAGACCTAAATATAACTGGGATTGCACTGCCATTAAAAAAAGAATGCATGGGTCTATTCAGGAGGGTCAACTCCTCAGGTCATGACTCAGCAGTTTACCTATAGCTGAAGGTTAAGTGACATTCCCTCAACAACAATGTAAATATTTTAAAGGAGAAGGAAAATTGGTATTGGCTTCAGCTCCCCCGGCGAGCCTCCAAAGGATTAGTGGTAAACACAAAGGATGGATGGATAGAGGAAAAGTGGTTTGAAAGGAGTGAAGGAGGTCATCTACGTCAAAGAAGAGAAACCATCACTCAATTTATCCTCCACCTATAACGCTTTCAGTCAATTCCTCCCTTCCCTGGAGACAAAGCAACCATTCCCAGGTTGTGTGACTCCAATGACTCCATTGACCATCACTACATCAGCTGTGAGCACAACTTAGTCACATCAACGTCCTTGATAAGAACCCCACAGATATTACATACAAGGGTCTGTCAGAGGTGAATCGACTTCAAATGTCTTTATCCAAGTCCAGGTGACCTTGTTTGAAATAGTTATTGTAATAACCATGAACTGGTTGAATGAGAATCTCCACACATCTTAGTTGAAAGAAAGCAGTGGTGCTATATAGAATCTGCTCACTGACCTTATAGTCCAATTGATGCTTCTGCGTCTAAGCCCCCCCCCGCACACATAATTTATAACTCTATATTATTGGCACTATCACCAATCTCTGCACCTTATAAAACGCACGTAACTCTCTTACTGTATGTATTGTTGTTCGATATTGTTGTTTTTTATATTGTTGTTTGTACAGTGCACCAACCACACCAAGGCAATTTCCTGTATGTGCAAATATACATGGCAATAAAAATAATTCTGATTCTGATAAGTACGTAGCCAACGCACCGGGCCGAGTTATTGAATCGCAGTTTGCAATGACATCGCCGAAACGCAAGCGGCTGTAGAGTTTCTAGACTGTTTTCGAATGATTCCCTGGTTCTGGTTCGCTTGTAAACAAGTTCTCTGGCCTCTCGGGTTACTTCAGAACAATGACGAGTGTTACTAAGCGGATCATGTTGGAGGTAGAGCTGATAGATGTGGAAGCACGATTACTTTGCTGAAAGAAATACAATGAAGAAAACAAAGATGTCGTCTGTGTCCGTTCCTTCAAGCTAATTCAAAAATGGCGTTGAGTATGCTAGAAGTGGAAGGCTACCAAGCGAACCAATCACAGCTCTTTCTTTCTGCCTCATGTCAGAGTACAAATTGGTCCTTTACTGAGAGAGTGCCTAAAAGCATGGCTGACATTTTAGCCTGATTGGTGGAATTTCCTTGAACAAAATTCTTTCCATATTGTATTCACACTTGGATGATTATAAATCTTAAAAGTACTACACAATCAAATTATTAACAATTTGATTGTGACATGTTCTGTATGTATCAAATGTACATGTTTTTCATAATGCAGGTCAAAGATTCCTATATAGATTGTTATTTAATATTTTGGACATAAACACTGCCGAAAGCTTTCCCTGCTGAGATACAAATGGCACGGACATGTTCCACATTCTCCACTTCACAAACAGCTGGTGTTCACCTGAATGTGGCCTTGAGGATCTGTCCGGATGTGCTCTCTTTGGTGTGGTTGTTGTATCCATAGAAAAGGTCTCCAAACACCGTCTGGTTGGCGGGGACGTCCAGGGCTTCCCCACAGTCGATTCCCTCAGTGCAGGCCTCAGACAGCGGCAGGCACGACCTTCCATCTGGACCACGCTTGTAGTCCTCGATGCACCTGGAGGGACACAAGTCTCAGTCACTTAAAGGATTCATATACAGTATTTCCTCACTTCCAAACTTTCTTCTTGACACTTGTGATATACAGTAGGTTTACCCAATACAACTTAAGTGTTGATTTGCTGGTTTGAATATTTGCCTCGTTCATTTCCATACTTTTTTTAATGAGGTTTTTAATAGTATGAAAATTGTTGGAATACAGAAAGCCCAACCGAGCATTTCTAACATGAAGTTTTTTATGAGAATGGAATTTTCAAGCTAAAAGAAAAAAATTGTCATGCTGTAATTTAAATAATCAACTGTTTGACAGGGAGCTGTTCCCTCCTGGAAAGTATAAACATGATTATGGATGATTACATAGCAGATTCAATTAAAAATAGGACACTCCTTTACTCACAAACTGCAATGCATATCATTGGGCACTGTATGACAGGGTTAGTGAGTTAAATTTAGTTATAGAAATTGTGTGTTAAGCATATTCCTTTGTTGTAACACTTCATGAGGATTTCTGATTAATGGTTATTTCAGAGTAAAACCCATTTAGCATACATGTTGATCGAATTTCTTCAAATTCTCATTTTTAAAAGAGTGCCCTGTTTCCATCTACAATTTTAAGCTGTAACAAAAATGTTGAATCCATTTTTATGTTTATCGTAAAACATTTGCAAACCCTGCTTTGTTTGCATGTTTACAGCCTTTTCCCTGCCATTGATGGGTTATTGCATCATATCTTGGTATGTTACCACGATCGATCAGTAGCACAGTGTCAAACAACTGGCTGAGCTGTGCATTGCATCACCTACAGTATGTTCGTGTGCTGAGAGAAGGCCTTTGCAGAGATGTTAACACAGAGTAGGCCTGAATAATTTAAGGGAGCCCTATATGTTCTTCCTCGTTATAAGAATGTTGGATGTCCATATTAAATGTGGTTAAAGTTTCAAATAATGAGGTAACTGTATGTTGGATCCTTGTGAGATAAAAGCTCACACTGCTCCGAATAGTCGGGCATTAAATGATTTACTGTCCATTTTAATATTCCGGATCAGATTCCATCGGTTTTTCAAGTTCACGTTCTGCTCTCTAGTTGTAGCTACTAATTAGTCTTAATTAGTTTGATTTCCAAACCATCACACAAGTAAGACGAAACCTATAAAGCCATCCTACAAACAATTTCATCCTACAAAAAAAGTCGGTAAGGACACAATGTGGAATACACGGACATAAGAATTTAAACAAAGACAAAATCTCAAGTCACGATGAAGTGGACTGAGGGAGAGAGGGAGAGTGAGTTGCATTATTAATTTCCGTTTTGTTTGATTTTGTGTAGAATAGAAAAAGTCAAGAGGCACGTTGCTTTTTCCTTTTCAGACTGAAAATGATCCGTTAATCTATGGTAATTAATGTTAAAAGAAAATCTTTTTTTTCTTCTACTGATTTTGCAGATTGTTATAATCACAAAATATTCAAAATGAACTGAACTAATTGACGGGGCAGTGCTCACAAAAACTTGATGTGCTGCCTCTTGACAGGCTTCTGGATCTTCACCAATCAGAATAGTGAGCTTTCAGGGAGATGGGGCTGGAGAGTCGGGAGCTCACATTTTGCCCATTTTCTGTCTGAGGCTCTGCTTTAAAGACATTTTGAGTAAAACAAGGATTTTTTTTCCGGCTGTGCTGGAAATTAGCATATTAAGTCTCATTTAATTGTCTTTATATCCAAATTAAACACCCAAAGAGTGCCATATTCAAATGGTAAGTGCTGCGATTTCAAGTGCAAATTACAAATGTGTCTTAACAGGCTGTGACAAGTGATAATTCAAAGCGACAAGCGAGGATTTCATCAGCTCTAACAAATTAACACAATTGTAGTTTATTACATTTCATCAACATCAGTGAGATATTGAGATAAATAAAGACAACTCGCTCTGTTCTCTCCCTGTACTAAAGTTACATCAAAACAAACACACTGCACTGTTCAACTATAATTCTTAAATATAAAAAAAATTATAAATTGACAGGAATGATGTTCTGTGGAAAATAATGTAGGCGGTAACTCTCATCAGTCTCCTTCAGTTGGTTGATACCTCGGCAGTTGTTTAACTTCCTCTGGTTAATAAGAGACAACTGAGTTTTTTGAATCTGTGAAACTTTTAATCACGTCATAAAGTTTAATGCTCGCCACACTCAAAGTCCTGAGGAAGGTGTTAGGAGACAGAAAGCTGTGAAGCAGCTCGTCTATAAAGCAGTCTGTAAAAGTAACACAACGTTAGCTCAGACAGTGCAAAGCCGTCATTATATATTGTCAGTTTGATATAGAACACTGTAAGATGAGCTAAACCACTTTTAATTGATTAGATCTTAATATGAGTGATGTCAGGTATACCACCAACATTACATCCTGCTAAACTGGGGCTAATTTATATATATATTGTAGCGATCGGTGAGCCAGTCACTCAGATTGGACAGCATGTTGCAAAGGCTCATGGGACTGTTATAAGTTTTGGGTTTTGTGTATTTGTGTTTGTTGGGTGGTAATGTTGTGATCATTTAAGTTCACTGGTGTAGCCACCGTGACTGTGGGATTTAGTCTCTGTAATGGGGTCCACATGCGAAGTGTTCCTGTTGTGTTAAATAAATAAGCCAGCTTGCTGTCGTGTGGTGTATGTGTTGAAAGTAAGTACTCTGTGCAAGCCTCGTTATTCTCATACACGCTTGCCACAATACATATAGCTGCATTATTCCATTTGATTCCATTTATAGAGATATCAATTGAAACACGTTCATTCTGCTACAGATAGGCCTGGCACCCTCACTTCTCTGGAGCTAAAGCATAGAAGTATGGAAACGCTGTTGGTTCCGTTTTAGTTTAAAATCTCCAGGTGTGTTTTGGTCTGGATGTACACACTCACAGCCGTTTGCTGATTGGGTCTTTTTTGATCGCAACATAGCTTTCGCTGTTTCCTCAAGCTCCTATCACATGACACCCTTCCACGACCCCACATGCATGTCATTCATATTCTCAGACGTGTTAGTATGGACGTTGATTAAAACTGATACGCAGCCAGAATACTCGTGTGGACAGAGATCCTTTTTGTACGAACGCTTTCAAACGAAAAACATAATAACATGGATGTAATTAAATAGATGTTACAACTGTAGGCCCCACCTCTTGTCCATCATGTATGCTGGTACTCGTTATGTTAAAGCGGGATATGGGGAACCCAATGTCTGATAGGACACAGACTGGAGGTGTTGTTCCCATTCTTCTATTGCCTGTGGGACCGGCTTGGAGCGGCACCCAGTTCAGCTGTCCAATCAGGATCATCGATCAAGACGGCAACCGGTTAAGAGTGGATCAGCACTCAGGGCAACTCGCTGCTATCCTTCTTGTGTCAATCACTCTGCCATAACTCGGTTGAGTGGACTTTGAAATTGTAAAAAGTCACTTGGAGAATCTATGTGGGCTGGTTTAGTTTTTAGCAGCTAATTCCACACTGACAGATTTTGGATGCCTTTCTGTACAGACCCTCGAGTAACAGGTGTACCATTTTGGATGTGTTTCTGTTCCATTGATGGAATAGTTAGGTTTTGTTTTCAGTAATGCTATGTTTTAGAAGAGGGTAAATTTGTCTTCTTTTTGTTCTATTTATTAATTTGTTTTCATCGTGAATGAACAGTGTTATTAGTCACAATATGTTCTCAGGATTTCTGGACGCGTCCAAGAATAAAGATTAATATACCCTAATCCAGAATTCTAGGTAGAAGTAAACAAATCATTACTGCTGCAGTAATTCAAGTGAGTTATTTTTAAATATTGTATATCTAAAAATATGTACGGAAGAGATCTGGATGTTATTGGTATATAATCATCGAAATGTAAACAGCCATTTGTAAGCAGGAAAAATCTAGCCTCGTTCGCAGACACTTCTACGTTTGATTCTACCTGCATAAATAGATTCTCACAAAAAAAGGATAAAATACATTTTAATTTATCCCACATGGAATAACTTTCATAAGCCTCCCTTGGTTTATTTTATCTTCTTGTAATGAAAAATACAGCGTTGGTTGATAAAATTGTTTTCTTGGAAAATAAGTGTAGCCAGGGCCAATATAGTACACAGTGATTTCACATGCAGCCTTTTGAGGGCAGGGAAACTTGGTTCATGTGTCCAATGTCGGCCTAGAGAGCATTACTAGCTTTCAGAGTGTGAGATTTCATATTGTCTTCGGTATGCCAAGACCTGTAGTAGAAAAAAAATATAAAAAAAAATATTTGCACACAGCAACAGTGTGAATTGCTGTGAGCAGCCCTGAACTTAGCCAAAAACTGAAAGTGAAAGTAACCTTCAATTGTGCAGGGGGCAAACAAAGCTTTTACTGATATCTTTGCCCAGGCAGTTCAAACCGTACTCTGCATTCTAACTTTTGTCCAACACATTACAAGTATTCGGCGCTGCCCTCCGGATTCAAACTTGTCAAGGCCTACTGTGCAAATACTGGAGAGAAGTATTCAGGGATGCAGGTACAAAGAAAATAACAACCTCAAATTCAAGTTTGGCAGACTGTTCATTCATATGTCCTCATGGTGAAAAGTTTGTTTTATTGGCACATTGATGACTTTAGTTTGGAAATATTTCTCAGATAGCCAGCAGCTGCTGCTGTGCTTGAACAAACTGCTGCAAACAATCAGACAAAGCCCTAAATGGTCAATGCATTGAAAACAACCACCATGATCTCATTCTTCTCCTCATCAGCTCATTCGAGGGACATCCTTAGGTTTGTTGCCCACGCTGCAGAGGGAGTGACTCACTGTCAATTATCCTCCACGAAGGATACACCAGATTTAAAGAAATATTGTGAGTCGCCCACAAAGCTCACTTCCTCAAAAAAAACCTTCCTCTAAAAGATATCAGACGCGTCAGTTACAGCCAAGAACACCGACCACTGCTGAATCCTCCCAACTCCAACTCTCCCAATAGCGATGTCTCACTAATAGTGTGTTTGCTTTACCCTAACCACTGAGAAACTCACTGTTTATCTGGTTTTAAATTGGACATTTTTGGCTGGACTTTGACCCTAACAAACAAATCAACCGCAATCATTTGTAAAGAATTTAGTATACAAAAAAAAACTCTATATCCACATTATATGGACATCTGTATTGAGCCATGGAGGACAAGAGAAAGGGATTGATTTCACCACTGATGTAGCACCAGATGCTGGTAAAACCTGATTTCGGAGCAATTAAATCACTTTAAATACATATTTTACATCTTCAGCTCCATAGTGCCCTACAAAGCATTTGTTTTTATACAATATTCTAGTATTAGAATGTAAAAGTTGGCAGAAAGCTTGAGATGGATTTGGGATAATAATCCATGTGGCCAGATTTCCTACTGGATATCATGTATGCAGGGTGTTTAAGGTGAAAAGAAAGCCAACTGGAATCATCACATTTTATTAGATTTAATGAGTTTAGAACTTTTTTCCAGAAGTTAAATGCCGTATTCAAACAAAAATATTTATATGGCTAATGAGATATTCGTGTTACATATCATTAGTACAGCCAATATATCGAAGGTATGTTAATGAAAGATGGACAAGTGTAAAATCATTCAACTTCTTAAAAGCTCTTCAGATCAGGGGGTAATGAGTGACAGTGTATGCTCTCTGACTGAGAATTAGTTTCCTGGTCAAACTTGCTCATTTGAGACTTGACAGGTTGAGCGCAGGGCAACGTTTTCTTTGAAAATGAACATGACAGGACTTCTGCAGATGAAGAGTTGGTGTGATGCGAGAGACAAAGCCATCCACAGCCAACATCAGAAGATATACACACACTATGTGGCGGACTGGTAAAGAAAATTCCCAATTAGTGGTACAAAGAGAAGTTAGGAATGCTGAGGGAAAACAACATAGTTAACTCAACTGTCTCCATCCTGCTGCGTTAAAGAAGCAAACAGGTAATTCTGAAATCATTCCAAACCGAGGAGGCCAACGTTCTCACAAATGTGCACTCTCATGGAAAAATTAAGCATTTACATTGTGATGGACTTTTTAAACTTCTTCAGATTCACTTTAAAACTTTATACATAAACGCTGGAGACCAAATCAATTCATCCTCACTCAACCACCAAACAGCTGAAAGGTCCGTTGCAATTTCACTATGCGAGCGACTGTAATGAGCGATTACTGTGCTGAATAATTGGGTTTTCTGTAATTCTCAATCTATGAGAAGTTACAACAGCCTGGATGTAATTCAACTCATGAAATCGATGGTGAGGTCTTCAAGGATTATTTCACATAATGGCAAAGGCACCATTTAAAGCCCTATGGCTTAAAGCTACTCAACAATGTTAAAATAAATGATTAATTCAAGACTTGATCATTTGAATTTAGAATAAATAAAAGTTTCTATGAAATTTAACTGAAAATGGACAATGTGACCTACTATTTACCTTAAATTACCTAATAACCAAAAACTATAGGCAATACAGTTACTCCTGCATTATACAGTATATAATTAAGTATGTATGAAAAGGTGGAGGCAATTGAGTGACGCAAAGACATTTATGATGCAATGTTCTAAAACAAGTATCTTCAACATAACTGACTGCAATATCCAACTACGAGTGAGTAGCACATTAAAGAGTGAAAAACGTAACCATCAAACCGTGCTCTGTGTCAATGTATAATAAAATGCTGAGCATGTCCTACCGACTGTTAACAGAGAAGATATATGGGTGAAGTCATAGTTAAAGTAAATGAACTCAGCCATAGACACTAAGAGGTTACTCATGTCTGGGCAGTTTTGGGGATTGTAAACCTGTATCACAGCCACATCAAATCAAACTCTGGTCACTGACAGCAGGTCAACACCACTGTAATGTGTGTAATTATGAATTATTATGTCAAATCTGTCCTTCCTTACCCACAGAACATCTGGATGTTGTAAAGGGTCGGGTCATCCTCCAGAGGGGCCAGCTGCTGGAGGCACAGCTGCTCGCAGCCGCCATTGAAACCGTCAGAGCAGTCGATGCCGATGTGGTGGTCGTAGCACCCGCTCCCATCCTTCATAGGACTCAACCCCGGAGGGCACTGTGGAGAGAACATTTTTAGATGACTAATGTTAGTAAGAACAGATTTTTTGCTTCACTCAGGGATGCTTTCTTAGAGCTGCCACATTAACACAAATTCCAGATGGGGCAGGTAAACAGACTCGAAAACATCTGTGCCACAGGATGCTAACTGCCAGATTCCTGTTCCCATTAGTGTGGCTTGTGTAAGCACCTGGCTGAGTGTGTAAAGGCTGCACCAGACAAGCCGGTTCACATTAAATGCTCATATTGTCTTCTTAAATAAAAGCATGAGGCAACATCAGAAGGCTTTTAACACTTAGAACCACTGTACATTTAGAAAACCCAAGGCCGCGACATACAGTGGCCAGGTATTTGCTACCACTTCAATACATCTGGAGGAGAAACAAGTTCTATAGTGGAGTAATAAAGAATCCCTATGTGACAACCTCGACGATTAATATATATTCTGCTTTAAACTGTGACAGCAGACCGTTCCATCTACTACTTCACCTCTAAAATCCAATCCAAGGTGCTTACATCAAAATAAAATGCATTGTATAGATGACATATATCTGTGTTGTGTGATAAAGGTCGGGTCACATCTTCTCCCTGAGAAACAGCCATTCGACACATTTGCATCCTACAGGGAATAGCTCTCAGGTTGCATCATGTAACGTCACTGAATTTCTTCTTACGAGCTCTAGCATTTACAACAAGACTGTCCTCGATTGTGCTAGTGGCTCTGTAAGGATGTGCCCAACAGTGTTTCATTCATATGGTAACTAAGCAAAGCAAACCCCGCCTGCCAATTTTAGTGCAATTGATTCTGTTCGAAACTTCAATCTATACCAACGATTGTTCACTTAAAACAATAAATGTCAGCAAGCTGGTAAAAGATGGAGCTAATCTTGCCATGCAATGAGATCACAAACAAAAAAATCAATGCGAAGATGCAAATAGTTGCAAAATTAACACGACAATAAATTTGTTTTGTGAATGCTCCATTATGAAAGTCTGGGACATCGACAAAGTAAACAGAAGCACCAAGAATATTTTGACAAGTTTGTCCAACAGTTATTTAGATATCTACCCAGATAATGTCAAAATAAGATGCACCGCTTGAGGACCGTAAAGGTTACTACAAAAAGGGTCATGGCAATGCATGCAGTATTAACTGACGTTAATCAGTATGGACGAAAGGGTTGGGCGGACTGTCAGTGGATTTTGACATTCCCATCTCGTGAGCCAGAGAAGGAAAACAAAGACTGGAATACAAACTGGCTGTTTAGTAACACTCGTCCAAGTACTGTGGTATTGCTTTGCCTCGATGGAAGAAAAGTGCATTTCCTCCGGTTGACTCGTTCAACATTCAGCCGCAGCGTGTCAATTCTTCACTGGATAATCGGTTCTTGGTTTTCACAGAGAGGGCTTTAAACTTTCCTCTTGTATATATTACAAAGCTAAAGAGCTATCGCGAAGCACGCCCACTTGATTATTTACTGCGGCGCAGAGAATGACAGGAGCGGTGATGAAATTGCAGAACACCAGACACCTTTTTTAAAAGGATTCCTGTCCTGTCGAGGGAGATGAGGCAATACTGCGGTTTAACGTTTAGATTCCCAGGCAATCCAGAGAGCACTAGAAGCATGTTGGAAGAGTGAAATTACATCCTTTGGTTTTGAAATTTGCCAAGCAACGGGTTTTATAGAAATGAATAAAATAAATCAAGACTTTTTTTACCGAGCTGTTGACCTCATTAAAATGCAGTTAATTATTGGTGAATGTAAAAGAGAGGTGTGAGACCTGACTTCAACTCGGCTCCCTCTTTCTACAGCCGTGTTCAATATTTCCCAAGATTTTATTTTTTCCCCCAGGGGCCTGCCAACTCAAATTCCCATTATGTTTTCTGTCAGCCATTACTTCAAAGGGAACTTTGATGGAGTGCTTTTTAACAAGGCGCTGCTACCTTCAGAACAGCGACTAGTCAGTTGCTCGTCTCTGAGCACCGACACATCAGCAACTGCTTTTATTATTTAGTCCGACTCTCTTCATCAGCAGGTTCAAGTGGCTCATTTGGCTAATAAATGTCTCAGGCTAGTTATGGATTCCAGTCTCCTTGATGCCTTGTGTGGAAGTACAATGTACATTTTAATGCAATTTTTGTCTATTGGGGTTTAGTGTGCTCCATTAAAGTCATTATTCATAAAAGAGTTAAAGCGGAAGCTTAAAAAAAAAGCTCTAAGGACGTTACACTTTTATGAAGCCAACTAAAGCTTGGAGTGAAAAAGACATGAAACGACTGCAAATGGTTCACCTCAGACGGTTCCTGACTTGTGAAGGCTTTGTTTCAACTTTAGTGTGTTTTAAGTTGCAATGACTACAAAAAAAACATGAACACTGGAAAGCAAAGGGGTTGTATAAATGTGTTTAGAACTCTTTCCAATATTATATTATAATGAAGAGCAAAATAAAAAGCCTGCAGTGGGATAGGCCTATAAATGACATAGAATGAAGTGTTAATCATAAAAATGTATTGGCTAGTCTAGTTATATATGATTGTGAGATACAGATTGTTCACATTAAAAGCTACGATTTAGAGCCAAGTGTCAAATTCTACCGATTGCACCTTGTGTACCAACATTTTTAGCAACTTTACAGAGTTCACATGAATTTCCCTAGTTGATAACTCATATTTCTAATTATTTTGACACCCCCTGAACTATATATTTTAGAGGTTTCAAGCTCTACAGTGCATTGATGGCCAAGTTTAGGAAGAAAGGGAGAAGTACAAGATGCCTTGTAACTAAACTACTTTAACTAGTGGGATAACAAATTACATTTTTGAGATGGTGACCAATACCGAAGCAACAAAACCAAGCAGCAGAGTCAGGTAAAGACAGATATGGGCAGGATCTAAGTTCATAACATGGATGGGGAGGATACTCACAGGAATGGGAAGTAACGGCTTGACAGGAATGGTAAGTAAGCAACATAGATGATTTGGCTAGATGGGAAAGAGAAGGTGTGCATAGAAGAGGAGGAAATGGGGAGCAGGTGTGCAGGGAGTTGTGGCGATCAGGTGACAGGAAAAGGTGGGGACACATTGAGGACACCCAGTGGTGAGAAGGTGATGGGGGATCACCGAGTGACGCTAAGAGGGAAAAGCGAGGAGACAGGGCAGGTGTCTACATGCTATTTTTGGTGATTGTTAGTTTGGGCTTTATACAGGGTTTGAGGAAATGAGAAAACAAAATACCACTCTTCAAAACTGATTGTTGAGTCTTTGCTGTTTCCAGACAACCTGATTGGGACAAACTGATTTGCTACTTTTCAGAGTTGGAGGTTTGGATTCTTATTTTATAGAAGTTTATAGAACGGAATTGTGTGAACTGTTGTAAAAGAACGACACCCTTTGGAGTTGGTTTATGATGTTGTTCATGTTTGTATATTTAACTATCAGAACGATATGTGAATCACAGTATACTCATGTTTAATCATCAACACTGGTGGGGGGCGCTGGAGCCAATCCCAGCTGACATTGGGGCTGGGTACGCCCTGGATGGGTGATCCAAGTGTAGCCTGTTAATTCTGAATACTGAGTTTATTTCTTTTCTGATAGGAGAGATGGCTCAGGAGATGCATCCGCACCACACGATGCAGACTACTGCTCACAGTGTGCGCACCGCTCATCGCGCAGAGCATGACCAAATATGATTCAAAAGGATGATGCGAAGGGTTCACCTGCAGTGCTGTGCTTCCAGTGATGTTCCAACTGAGGTAACTCTGTGCACCTTCCTTTTCTTTTTTCCTTCTGCCTCTCTGCTGTGTAAATATTTCCAAATATTTATTATGACCTCAAATCTGAGATCAAACTATATGTTTTCCTTCAATTATGCGACTCTCTCCCGATACAGATTTCACTGAACGTTTAACTGCTTCGTATGACAACTTCTACAACGGTTTGAGTCCGGTTCAGCTCTTTTTTAAAGATTTTCCTTCAATTGTGTGCACACAACACTGTAGTCTCATGCCCTTATATGGGTATTGATGGGTGTTTACCCTTTGATAATTAGGAAAAACTGACACGTGCTCTCATCTTCCGAAGACAAGGCAATCATCAACATAAGAACTCAAATCTGAACAAGTTTGGAGTTAATAATAATCTTGCTATGTCAAGTATCAAATTAACCACATTACATCTAGATTTGATTGAATATGGGTTTTTTTTTATCATTGGTATTTTGCTGTATTGCATGTTGCGGTCTTCTTACTGTACCTTTTACTTTGTGATGCACTTTGGTGCACCAAGTGGTTTTAAATGTGCTATATAAATAAAATTGACATTGGCATTGCAGTTTAAGAACGTGTTATGAATCTGACGTACAGTTTTCTTATGGTTTTTACAAATTAAAGAAGACACAAATTAAAGAAGACACTAATTCCCATCTACACGTCTTTGGAATGTGGGAAGAAGATAACAAACACAAACATGGGGAGAACATGCAAAACAGTACTAACCACCCCACTACTTTGTTGCCCCTCTTCCCTGTTGCTCCTACAAGAAATGTTACAAACACATTTAATTTGTTATATCACTAGCTGCATCCATTATTAAACTGTCAATGTTATAAACCCCTTAAAACAATTATTTAAAACATAATGGGATAAGTACTGGAGGGTCAATGATCTAATGTATAACTGCTTCAGTGTATCAAGCCAACCTCATAAAGACCTCCTTTAACAGTCCTGTATAGTATGTTCTAGTATGTGTCGTAGTAGCTGCACAGAATGGGGCCACCTGTTGAATGAGTGGTCCCTGGCCTTGCTCCCTTGGTAAACTGATATTGATTTTGTCAACCTGCGAGGGGCCATTGTGACAAATGATTTATTACTTGTAATGCAAAGAGCACATGGAACATTGAATCTCCTCAGACATCTGTGGCACCGAGTCTTTTAAATCACAGCAACTCAGCGCGATCAATGGATGTGTGGATATGTGGTGCAGGCTGAGAGGAATCGGTATTGACGGGTCGCTGCACTGTAGCTTGCCAACCGCAGATAGCTCTGGTTATTGACTGCCATAATAGGCTTCCGACAAACTGGAATGGTGATAACTCTTAGCCATTTTCCAGCTGTCCGTAGGATAATAATCATTAAGAATACGTGCCTGCCAGAGTGTTTATCTATGGATTGTTATCACTTGAGATTCCAACAAATCTGGTCTATAATCCTGGGTAAATAATCAATAATCCTCTGTAGAAAACCACTCCCTAAGTGAATGGTCCCCGGATCCTCTGACATTTTATCTGATTAAAAACGTAGCATTGTTGTTATGTTCGAAGTCTGTGGCCAAGAAAGGTGAAATACTTTAATGAGTCAGCATGAGTGGCATGATAAGAAAATAATCCTGATTAACGGTTCTCAACATTAATCTTACGTGAAGAAAGCAAATACAAATACTCTCTAAAATGTACTATCAGTTACCTATTCTCACAAAAAGAGTAATATGTTTGTATTTATTCAGGTATTTAATATTGTAGGGCCCTTCTCTAAAATCATTTGAGACCCATGTGACATTTCAGAGTGAAAAAGATAATTAGCTCTCACTTGGAATTTGAGGTCTAAAAGTGTTTTATGACATTTGAAAAGGTTGGATAAGTCGCTATGGACGTCACCACTTCGATTCTATCCATTCAGGTTCAGAAAAAATCTGAACTTTTAAATTCAGCCAGCATTTTACATAAAACTTCAATTACTTAACGAAACCCATATGACATTTTGTGAGCAAAAGATAATTAGCTCTCATGTGGAATTTAGTGTCCAACAGTGTTTTGCCACATTTGAAAAGGCTGAAAACCTTACAAAGGACTTCAATGTGATTTAATCCCTGCAGGTTAAGAAACATATGATTATTCAACCATAATAACATATTTTTCCAAAAAGTTCAAAAGCTCTATGGGCTCAAAAACATTATCAATTTGAAATGAAACTCATACAATGGGGAGAGGGGTTGAACTTTTGGATCCTGTAAAGAGAGCTACATAAAGTACGAAGCACTGAGGGTTCAATATAAACCTAACCCTCAAATTAGCCTCTTTTAAAACTGACTGGCTTCTTTATTGCTGCAGGTCAAAGTGTAATTGAGCACAGTTCTGAATGAATGATGTGAAGAGGTTTGAATGCAGAACTTTGCAAAGGTCTATGACCCCAGCAGGAAACGCCATAGAGCTCAACTGTGGACCTTTGACCTCTAAATCGCAGGTTAGAAATATTCTAAAGCTTTAGGGGTACACACAGAGTTCTCGAAGGTAAGATGGTGTAAGAGGAGCCACTTTCAATAGGTGAATCAGGTGTTTAGGTAAACCCAAAGGTAGAGTTAAAGGGTAAAGGATCAAAGCAGCTCAACAGCTTCACACATGCAGCATCCCTTATTGTGTACAAATACGGTTGCAAAAGTTTTGACAAAAACGGAGGAACCTTACAATCTACAGTGAAAATAACTGGAGCTGAATACATCCTGTTAGGGCATTTATATACCTGCGACCTACAGGGCATATTCCATCTCCAAACGAAGCACAGGCTTTTATAATGTCCCTTTACTGATACAATAGAAAGTAATCACCAGCTATCTCAGAGCATTTAATAAGCGGACAGTGAGTGAGAGTGTGGGTTTGCGTTGCCATGTGAATGGAACTAGCCGTACCCAGTGTGCTCTGGGAAGCCCTTGAACCACCATGCCTTTTAATCCTGTTTCTAATGTAGATAAATTCCTGCAGTGCTTTTGAGGCTTAAAGGAATCAGTGCTGTGCCACTGCCAAACAACAACAAATCCCTGCAAGAGGAGTTGGATCAGCTTTGCACTTTTCAAATTTGTCTGTTAGGTAGATCAATGGATATGTGCAGCGATTGAGGACTTGAGCAGCAAGGTGATGCATAAAGGAGAGTATTGATCATTCTTAAAAGGGTCATATCGTTCTTTAAAGTTCCAAAGGATCTATATTTAGTCTTCATGGTTTAGTCTACTCATATTAATATATTCACCTCGGGGTCCCTGACTGTGAAACGATAAAATGAGGACATTGAAATCATCCACAAACCAGTTCAAAATGTTTCAGTTGGTTTCATTTTTGTGGGAGAAGCTGCTGGTTCAAATACAATTTCCCCCATTCTGTATTCCAATATATATATATATATATATATCTAATGCTTTATGATTCATCATTTTACATTATAAGATATTGCATGTTATTTGACCAGTTTCAAAACCCTGGTCTGGTTTAAATTGGAGGGGTGGAGACCTACTGAAAAGGCTGTTTGTTAGGCAGTGTGTGTCTTTGTGTTTTGTGGGCATAGCTTTGTCGAGAGGGCTAATAGAATGTATTGGTTGCATTATAAGTCTGGCCTGTATCTAGGATTACTTAGCCTAGCTTTAAAGGCTCATGTGGCAATAATTCAAATTCAATGATTGGATGGTTTTTGATGAAGGTTATGGTAAATGGTATGTACAAGTATGCATCCTCAATCGTTTTAGAAAGTATTTTGTACAGTCGATTGAAAACACAGGCACAGTGCTCTACTTATTGTCTCAACAGTATGTGAAAAAGTACAATTAATTTGTTTTGTCATCTCTGGCTGTGCATTATATGTGTGTATTGAAAAGGTCATATCAAACGTAGCCGTGGGGAGTTCCGACGTACCATAGTGCCTTATTATATTTCCATGTCTGTGCCTTCGAGGCTTTGACGATTCATGTTGTTGTTTTTCTTTCAGTTGGTGACTGTTCTCACCATAGAAATGGCAGCATTGGTTATTTGTTCAAATGCCTAAAGTAACTTGTGTTTATGGTGACCTGACAGGAACATCTTAGGGCAGTGGGTATAATCATTGTTTTCTCTCAGAAGAAAAATCGGGGGGAAAACAGAACGATGCTGCTAAGGCCCAAATATGCTTCAAGTGAACTCACTTCGAAAGGCAAAAAATCTAATATCTGTTCTGGAATATCCCAAATGGAGGGAAGGTTAAAAACCCAGCGACCAGAGTCTACACCGTCTGCTTCCCTGATCAGTATTCAGGTTTTCTTTTTTTCCAGCTTCATGCTGAGTGATTCAAATGGGGGAAGAGGTGCTCACTTCCAGCCCGTCTGTTTCTGAAGGTATCAAATTGTTGCAATCACTTGTGCACAGTGTTGAACATAGTCTCCTGTTTTAGAAAGGAACTAAATTGTTGGGTATCGGTTGTCTTTTGTTGACACTGCTCAGCGTGTCCGGCAGATTATGGACTAAACTAAATGACAGGATTCTCTGGAATGAAAAGCTGCATAGTCTCCCTGCCGATAACAACCAAAGCCCTTTTAAAGCAAATTCAAGGATTCAGAAAATGAAACTCTGGAGTGATTTATTCAGAGCAGAATAAACAGAGACAATAATCTTTTACCTGAGTTTGAATGTTTATCTGTTGAATTATGTTACAAACAAAAATGGTTGCAACACTTCCTACATGTGTTTCAAAATAAAAGAATGATTTATTGTGAAATATTTGCAGGAGCAGATGACACACGGCTTCATACTGTTTAGTACTGGTATTTATTTGAGTACAAGGGACTACTTTTATATAAGGAAATATTCATATTTAAGTCAAAACCTGTGTAAAAACATTTTTCTGCAGTAGTGGCTCTTTTTTTTCTGTTTTTTCGAAAGATATCAGGCTGGTAGATCTCAGTTTACGTTTGGAATTAAAAAGGGACCTGGAGCCTGATAAGCTTAATGACCACTGATCTAAAAGTGTGTTACAGGCACAGTGTGACCAGGAGACACTGTGGTTGGACCATTAAGCCTTTGAGAGTGGACGGCTGGGCTATCAGAGTGTGTCACTTGAACATGAGGTGACATGAGTGACTACACAGGGCATCCCATTTCTTGCCAACGGTCATTAATTGTTTCCTTTAACCATTCAGTATAACTGTCGTCTGTAATGACTTTGGAAGACACTAACAAACAATACCATTGTGCTGATGAAAATGTCATATCAAAAGCCGGATATATCGGTCACCAAGGAGAGCGATGACAAATTATAGTGTCCTTTAGTTTGAAGGCTGCTCTATTATTTAGCCAAACTGGTCATTACAATGTGCAAATTCAGAATAACAAATATTCTCAAGGTTGCCCTTTAGGAGAAATGTGTTTGTGCAAAGTTCTGTGATATCAGAACTAGACCAAAAAACAGTTATTGCTTGAACTTAAAAAGCTTTATTTTGATGTATATGTTTATCTGCGTATTACAAGTTGAGGTTGTTTTCCTTTCATCTCTCTATGCATTGCATCAATATTGACTGATCTTCCACAAAGAGACCTGAGACAATATACGTGCTGCAAACCTGGAATCTGTTTTCTTCGCACTGCGGTGAGAGAAGCCCCCAGGAGCATCTGTGTCAACTTCACAGAGAAACCTATCTATACTGAGAAGCTGCGTTTTTTTAAGAAATCACTCTCTGCGATTCCAACGTATTCCAACAGTTTAACTTTCCTTTCATGTTCCTCAATAGAGAAAGTTGTCTTGAGAGAGTTTTTCCACGGAGCGGAGTGATGAGATAAGCAGCGAGTGCCAAAGGCCAACTTGTCCCCGAGCGCCGGGCTTTTCAGCCTGGACTCCTGTGGATGTGATAGGTAGGCAGTTCAGTGCAGAGTAAGTTGCCGTAACCCTCCTCGCATCCACAGCAGAGTGCAGAAAGCACAACGGGGGGGGGCGCTCCAGGTCAAATGGACACGGTGCAAAGAGATCGTATCGTCTGACCCCGGGTCTTTTCATTTACTGTTGCCAGAGTGCAGTGTCAGTATCCATAAATCTGACACTTTTCATCTAGAAACTTTGGTCTGTTTTCAAGTCTTCAAGCAATGGAAATTATTATTCAGGAAACTTTGTGAACTTTAGCTTCTCACTTGGTAACGAAGAGGTAAAAACTTCAACCTTGTTACATGTGAGCTGAGAACCTAACAAAAGGAAGTTGCATATCACTTTTAAAAGACAAGCATTATTTATACCATGTGATAAGTGCCTGCTCACGTCTGAGCTGGAGTCGGAAGTTTCCTAATGAGATGGTGAGACTTTTTTTTTGTTTTACACTTTTTGGTCTACATGGAACCAAGACTTTTTACCAGGGTTATTTGAGGTTACAAAGTTGAGTTCATACACAAATCTGAAAAAGCTTCATGAGACACACAAGCACAAAGGTGGACATTGACAAAAAAACTCCCACTACTTGATGAATAATTCAGGTAATTATGCTGTATTTGGATTCTTTTATTGGTTTAAATGACAAATAGTTGTTTACCCTGTCTGTTCCGCCATTTTAAACTTCACTAAATGATTAATGCAAAGACAATTTTCTGCTCAGTTTAGAAGAGGGAGCTTTGACCTTGTTAAATTTCATATTTAGAACTTATTGAATTGAGCACATTCTCTGCGACTGACTATTTTTTCTTAATGTTTGTTCAACTACATTAATGTTTTGGAATTATAGATTTTACTCTTGTGACATTACCACAGCTGTTCGTCAGGTTCCACTGATCATCTTTTCTTTTTTTTCTTAAACACGTCTTTTGCCGACACATCATTGGTCAGCAGCTCAGAAGGGAATAAATCTTCTTCATTATTTTCAACACTGTTTTCGTCCATGAAACTCTGCTCTAATCCAGCTCTAAAGGGAAAAGCAAGCTAAATGTTGTACATAATCCTGAAAGGTGTTAATACGCATATGTCAAATCAGGACTAAGTGGGTTCATTTTCTGCATTGAAGTGTAACTAAGTGCAAAACGATAATATGCATTAAACAGAGAGAAAAGCACCTGCTGGTTTCATGGTTGGTTGATTTAGCTTTTGTTGTTTTAGGCTGCAATGATGAAAATAACAATTGCTTCATGTTGCTGGTTAAAATGCTCCGACTTCCCCAACAGCTGAGTGGCACACTTTTACTGTTCAACACGTCAAACCAGCTCATCATGGTCCTGTTGACCCTTTCAACTCCCCCCTGCATCTTTCCCTCACATCTCTCCCTCTGCACTAACTGTCCCGCCCCCCTTTGGTGAGGTGCATCACTCAGTATAAAATCCTATAAAGTACAGCAACCTCCCTCCTGTCTGACAAACAAAACCTTGGGCAAAAAAAGCCCATAAATCACTCCCTGCTGCTCCCACAGCCTACTAGCTGAGAACAAATGGTAATAATTGAGAGTGACTCAGATGAGCGTATGGACATTTTTATTACTCTTCTACTGTCGGGATATTAACAGTTGGAAAAACTGTTTATGGGGATTTGATGAAGTACAGCCAACTGAAACTGTAAATGTGGGCTACACTGAAAAAGTGATTTTGAATAGTGAGGAGGAAACGTCCCTGCCATTGAATAAGAATGATTTGTGTCACTGCCTGAATCATGTTCCTGTCACAGTTACTCGTCAGTCTTTACATCTCGATGACATGAAAAGGCAACTTGTGTAACCTCTTCTCTTTTAGTAGAAAACATCTTAAAATACATTTTAACATAAATCCTATGCAACGTGCTTTGTTCAACAATGAACACAATACTTGTACCGTTCCTTTACAGTAGATCTACATTATCTTCGGCAGATGCTGACATCATCCTTCTGAGCCTAAAAACACACCCCACATACATCTTATGACCCTTGGAGAAAAAACATCAGTGGTGACAATCTAATGTGCTCCTCTATTCCTCCTCAGGGCTGAGGTCCAGCTATATCTCTGCCAGGTATTGACTCCACTCAACACTGCTTAGTGCCCCAAGATTGTTTATTGCTGCCTCGGGGGAACTGCACCAATACAAAGTGGAGAGAAGAAGTGCTTCAGCCAGCAGCATACAGTATGTATCTGTCCAGAATTATACAAAGAAAAACTCCTGCCTGCTGAGAAAGGTATAGAGCACAGGAGCCTCTGCTACCACAAGTGCTGACTAAAGGACGCTGGTGCATGGAAATATGTTGCACTCCATATCCATGCAGTACGAGGTAGGGTTGTTTTTGAAACATGCTATTATCAAAGTTGTCGAAATCCTGATAGACATCAATGAATAAAGTCAGAACAAGATAGAAAGCCGGTGTCTGTGGCCCTCACAGGACTGTGATAACATGACCAGTCATTTCATTTGGTCCAAACGATTGGTCAGTGAACTGGTCGGCCACCTACTGACCTGCCTGCCTGCACTCACCCTGCTCATTCTCTCACCGCTCGTGATCGGAGAGACATACACCTCTGAAGCACAGATGAGAGCCGTGGTAAAAGTCGCCTCCTGGCAGCTGTCAGGCAGAGCACAGGCAGAGCACGTTCGCTGGGATGTATCAGTTGTATTTTTTCAAAGTGTAGCCTGTTCTTTCGAGCTTTTCCAGGATTACCAGGCCTCGATTTAAGGGAGCTGAAAGCAGCATGCCCTTTGAGATTAAAAGCTCCTGTACAGAAACAAAGCCTATCAATCGCTTAACCCTAGAGGGCACCTTAGGGACATTTTTGACTTTTTCAGTTTTTTATTTTTGTATAATTTTGGCTGTTTTGATGTATATTGCATGACATTTTCCAAAAGTGTGTATTTTTTGGTGGGAATGTTAAAACTTCAACCTCTTTTCATATGATGTCCCTTTTTTTTCCACTGTGTAAAAGAAATACTACCTTTCCGCACCTCAGCAGCTAAAATGGCACCATTGAAACCCATTAGAACTGCTCTTTATGGATCCCTCTGCCACGAGAACATAAAATCATGCATTCCACTTTTTTAAGCTCTCATTCTGAGGTCCTGGCTTCAAATTTATATTTATTTTTTTGAACTACTTAAAATACATACTTCCTGGTCTGCTGTTGTGGCACTATTTTTGTATAATGGAACCCATAAAGCAAATTTTTGCAACTGAAATGATGTGTGCGTGTTAATATGGACTTCAGAGAGTGGGAGGAGTAAAAAAGAACGTGTGCGTGTGTGTGTGTGTGTGTGTGTGATAAACTAAGAACAAATCCAGGGGTAGACAAATCTGAGAAATAACATTGTGAAATTATAACACCTCCTTGCCCCATGTCTTTCTCCTTCACACACTTGCACGCACTACCACCATTTCAACCACTCAAACACACAAACATGAAGTGAACATGCACGTGAGTACCTTCACATGCAATATTATAATAATAACAATAAACCGCACCTCAAATCTTTGAGTATATTTCTGCAGTCGAACGTGTGTGTCGGTTGATGTGTGCGTGTGGGTGTGTGTGTGAGTGTGTTAAACTAAGTCTGTTTGCAGTTATTGAAAGTATCGAGAGGTAGACAAACATGAGAGACTGTATAGTGTAATGTTATAATTTCTCTCTCCCTGTCATCACCACTCACACACACAAACATGAATTACTAGCTACACATACAATAAATACTATATAACCTGTGAAACCTAAATTTTTGCTGTGAGTGTGACAACATGCTAAGCTTTAGTGTGTGTGTGTGTTTCGATGTGTAAGTGTTTGTTTTTGATGTGTTTACTCTCAAAAATATTATGTCCATGAAGGTGCCGAGAGGGTAGTGTTTTTTAAATGTGACAATACAACAAAATAATAATGCACCTAAGTCAGTTGTTGCTATTCAGTGACAAAAGAGCTGCAGTGTCAAGGTCCTGCAGAAACATCTGTCCCACTAATCAAAATTTTACATCCAAGGAAATAAACGCAAAGATAAGGAGTGTAGTTTTCAATACTAAGTGCACTGGGCCAAAAGTTCACAGAGAATTGCTGTGGAAAGCCAGTGTTGATGTTAAGTGATGTTTTGACCTATCAGGCCCTGCGGTGAGCATCAGGCTGTACCACCATGAACCTGCCGAGCTCTCAGAAAGGTTACACCACTCTCTAACCCTGACCTTATATCTGCATTGTGTCTAAGCTACATGGGTTGGCCCCACTGGTGTGATACACACTGTCATGTGCATGCAATGACCCAATGGTCCAGCAACTTTCTCTGCTCATCTACAGGAGCTAAACTAGAGTTATAGATAACCACTCGTATCATGCATAGCCATTATCACTGCTCATATTTTGAATAATGCTTATTCATATTTCATAGATAATCTTACCTCCTGATTTGGGAGGTCTTACTCCCAATCAAGAATCGGACAATTTGGAAATATAAATAACAATAAAACTCTTATGTGTGTATGTGCACTGGAGTCTTCAGGTTTCCACATCCACCTTCTATACGACGCATGTTGGACCTTGTTTCGTCTCTGAAGGAGTTCTGAAGGTGAGCACAGGAAACCTTTCTTCTTCAGCAGGTGAAGGAACCAGCGACATTGTGTGTCTAGTGTCAAACTCCCTTACACTTACAGTGCATCGTCATCCTGCACAATGAAGGTCAAACATCAAAGTAAAGATGGTTTTTGGAATGAATGGGCCCTTTAAGCTACAATGCATGAGAAACGTGAGCAACACACGGGACCTCCTGCAGAGCAAACATGTAAAGAAATGCCACTCTGCCTTAAACCTAGCATGCCCTTTAATTTATTCCTTTTTAAGTAAAACCTCCCAACAATCACACTGCATCTGAATGTTTGAAACTTGAAAGCGTTCTAGAGTCAAAGCTCCCTTCGGTCTACGTGCTTTTTATCAGCTGTCAAAAACAAAACGCCCTGAAGACCCCTAAAAGTTTCAGCTTTGAGAAAAAACAACAGAGCAGCACTTTTCTGCCCTTTGTAATGAATGGGGCAAAAATTAAACACATGGATACACACACAGACACACGCACTTTCAGAACAGAAGCTCCTCTACGTGGGGTGACCTGTCCTTTCCAACCTATCAGAAGGAAAACAAGCTGTAATTTATCATTACATGGAACATACTGCATCTGAATGATTAAATCCAAGACTGTGTATCTGACCCACTGTGAGGGCACACTGCACCGTCACAGCACAAACACACACTATAGTGCTACTAAGCAGACAAACAGCACATACAGCAGTAAAACGCAGCAAAACAGAACTAATGATCCGCCCGGCTAATCTCCGCTTGCCGTCCTGTCGGCGATCTGCTCTGTCAACAACATCCTTGTTTTCCACCATTTTGCAGCGTGAGATAAGTGACAAGATGGAGCTAATTAATCTCGCACTCATCCTGTGATTATTGCAGTCGCACTTCCACGGGCACCACACGCTGCCTCTCCCCAGGAGTGCTACATATCAGCAGGTAGGAGCAGGGCCGGTCAGCGCACACCGCCAGCATCAGGCGACTCTCACGCACGGAAAGATATTAAACGCACACAGGATCGCTACTGGAGGTGCCGATTCAGACAAGGTGTTAACTGATTAGGGAGGAATCCGAGTGCTGGGGCCCTGCCAGTTTACCATCGTTATTAGATGGATGAGAGGCTCGTTTATAAGTCACAGTCACAAGATAATTACAAACACACACACACACACACACACACTAATGTATGCAACAGCAGCCAGGGGCAGTTGTGGTGGACGGTGTGTGTGTGTGTTGGTTTAGAGCAATGGCTTTGCTCTCTTGCAAATTCCATTGACGGTGCACTCACACCAAATGCAAGGCAAATTATTTGTGCAATGAGAATAGACAAAAAGACACAAACCTTTTGCCATTCGCTTCACTTCTTCAAGTTGAAATATTTGCGTTGCAGAGGCAAATGAGAATTAATAACGAAACTAACTGGTGACAGATCCTAACACTGATTCGAGCTAGCACGTCATTGAACTATTCTAACCCATTTCCCAGCGCTGCCTGTTCCTCCAGGTGAGCTTACGGACCCACAATGGCACTGACTTCTCTGACATTTCCACAAAAGCTACAACACAGCAGATGTAGTAACTTATGCCATGTCCTCTCTTCTTTTCTCTTGAACAGGTCAATATTCACGAGAGGTGTTTGCTTGTGTTTGTTTGCACAAAATAATTCTGCGACTAAACACGTGTGTTACGCCTTGCAAATGTTCACTTTGCGTTTGGTGTGAACACATAATAAGAGTTTTTTAAAGGATTAACGACACGCCTCCCTTATACAAGCTACCAAAACATTTAGCAAACTGTAATAAGCTACTTTTTTAAAAGTTTAGCTAATAAGTTAAATCTGCTAATATTGACCTACCATGGACATCTCTACCAGTTACTCTGCACTGCATCACAATCTAAGTTGTCTCAGAAGTTTAAAGAAAAATCCACCCCTCAACACTCCTACGCCCTGAATGAGATGTTACGGGCGAATAAATAAAAAAGCGCAGGGCAGATTTACGCTGCCTCTCTCATGCAATTTGTGCTCAGCAATCTGTGTGTAATGAGCGGCTGATTTACTGAGAGAGCAGCAGCAGCAGAGCCCCGGACTGACCACGAGCTAAATTCAGCAAATGAAGGAGAGCTCAGAAAAGAAAGCAGGAAGAGATCACCCAGCTTTGAGTGAACGAGAACATGTTTACTGGACTGGCACGCTTCAGCTCAACGTTATGCATCACTCAATAATCTGTAGTATCTCTCTACCGATTCCAGAAATCTCTGTCTGTATGAGGAGCATCTCTCATCCCATTGGCTTGTTAGGGGCCCAGAGAAGTGCAGTGTCAAATTTAGTGCGATTTGGACTCATCGATAACTCATCATAACTCTTTTTTAACCACAGGCTTGTTCATGACGAGATTTCCAGGGTCAAGGTTCCGCTCACGGAGTCGATCTTCACACAACTCTGAGTGATCGAGTGAACAGCTCTTCTGACAGCGGCGGTGATTTAAGGGTTCTGCGAGCTGAGTCCAGCAGCGGGTCTTTTACTCGCCGCGGCCCAATAACTGCAAGTCACCTTTACGGTTTTTAGAAGAAAAGCTGCGACCAGCGTTATCACAGATCAAGCACACAGCCCATTCCAAAAAAGGAGGGAGTAAAACACGGGAATCGAGCACGGGCTGTCAAAGTGATAAAGCAGTGGTATGACAAAAAGAGTGAGAAAGTAAGAGTGGGACAGAGCGGAAGGAGCAGCAGAACCTCAGAGTGGAGCAGGTGGAGGGGATGAGATTGTTTCACTGATGTTTTCCTAGAATACAGAAGTAAGTGCAGCCAAAAGACACAGATTTGACTACCATCCTATTTTTCCGAATCCTATTTTGCTCCCTCACACTGATATTTCTAAGGTCAATTTTTGATACCAGAATCCTTTTGATTACTTTGCTCTGTACGCCGCTGGAAAAACAGAGACAAGGAGCAAAACACTGAAAATAATCCTGGTAAATCACCCTCGGTTATCACCCTGCAGCAGGAAGAGCTACGCATGCTTTACAGACTATTTGTCCTGGGTTTGCCCTCACAGGCTACACACAGCCCGCACTACTGTACATATTAGTTGAGATTAATGACCTGGAGATACTACCCAGAGGTGACAAAAGTACTTAATAACGTGCTCATAAAACATACCAGACATTTGAGAGTAAATCAAAGATAAGGCGGCGAAGCACAGGGTAGTATCTCAGTAGTAAAGATGCAAATACAACAATATGCCACCATATCAGTCTCTATCACGCAAATTAAATATGATTTAAGTAGGTTTAGTGCATTAGCATTACAGCAGAGGTTTGCATTTATTTACTGTCATTAGCATAGAAAGCACTGTAGCCAAGTTCATCATCAAAACATAGAGTGAAAGAGGATTTGATTTGTAGTTTATAGTAGTGATTCTCAACCAAAATCATATCTGGGGGCCCCAGATGGTTGTGAGGAAAGACAAATACTATAATATGGCCAAAGTTAAATTACATATTGTATTCTAGGACATTTAATTATCTGTACAATGATAAGATCTGCTTATAGCGTTAACACATTCCCGTTACTTGCGTGAATCATGCAGGTAATGTGAATAAACACATCCCGGGGATATTCTCCTGTTTCCCTCCAGTAAAGGAGAGAAGGACAACTGGTTGAAGTGACTACAGAGGCTGTGTACTATATGTCGGGTATATGTTGTTGGAATGATGCAGAAGCCACCACTGTTGTGTCCGGAAGAGCACTCAGCTCCGGGGATTTCCTACAGGAGCTGTGATTGCATGACTGTCATTTCCTCCACTGATTGGCTTTTGCAACATCATGTCACACTAAATTTTAGCTTGAGTTCAAATATTTAAACTCGGGCAATAGACGGGAATGACATGTTTGCATTGATTTGAAAGGGATCTCACGGCACAAAACATTTGTCGAGTTTGGTGTGAGCATGCCGCCAGAATTGATGTTTTTGAGTTTGTTTGTGAGACTCAAAGTCTGAGTTCACATTAGGTCCTTAGAAAAACTGAAAGACAAAAAAAAGAAAATTCATTTATTTTGTGAAATTGGCTCTAAGGTCTCCATGTTCCTAACGTCTCGTTTGCTGTTCGATTACAACACAATACAAACACTCTGAACTGGCAAAGTTCGGCACAATTTAATCATAAGGTTATAGATCGGGACATGACAGACTAAAGTGCAGAGCAATGCATCTCAAAGTGGAACTACAAAAGACTGAGAAACTATTTCAAGTTTATAATATCCCCCCCAGCCGCTCCCCCGACAGAGCCCACATTCCTTTGAATCCAAACGTTGAACTTTGATGGTGCACTCAGGATCACAAACAAATTGGTAGATCGCTGTGCCACTTTGTAGTTACATGCATGAATGCAAATGGGGAATACAACATGAACCAGGCACACAAATCATAGTTAAACCTGCTGCTGTTGCCTGAAAGAATTCAACTTCCTTGTAATCTGAATGCAAGCCGTAACCTCTTTCTCCCATTAGCTGGCAGAACTCACTGAAGGGGCTAACAGGTGATTTGGTCCGAGTTGTTCTTCATGGTATTGTTTCTCTGCGGTTGCATGGTTTTACATCAGCAAACAGACGCACCTTGATCTCAGATGTCCAATCAATGTTTCAAAGCTTCTCCGAGCAGACGTCAAAACTAAATGTGTTTCTTTTCATTTTGTTCTGAGGGTACTTGTTCTTGCCCTGTGCTTTTATGCCCTGTTACTGAAGATAAACAGATTCCAAGTTGAATATTTATATCCTCCCCACATTTGAGGAGTCATTTGAATGTAAGCTGGTCTACTGAGGATGATTCTTTTTTTGATGTGTTTGGATATTTGCAAAAAAATAAAGCTTGACAGAAGAATTGGCAGTGAAATATAAAAAGGTAAAAGTCCCGCCCTCTGAAAACCCTTCACGTTATATATTTTGTTTTAAATACTCATACAGCTCCTTCTCCATGGGGGCTCTTATTTAAGTGTAAAATTCAAGGGTATTCATTTCCGTTTCACTTACGCCTGTTAGAGTGGGAGCTTAGTGTGTGTAAGTGCAGAAATTCCCTTTGTTCCCTTTCTCTCCAAAGGTTCTTAAAAAATAAATAAGAATTTCACAGTATTCTTCAACATGCTCGTAGGGATGGGAATATAAGAGACCAATAAATCATTAATAGAAAAACAAAAGTAGTGTCTCATGACACCTCTAAGTGCTGGTATAATACTTAGGTCTTTTTTACCATTTCTCTTTGGATCCATGAAAGACTAATTCCAGGAAAAGGGAATTGGATTATTCTCTCTCCTCAACGCTTTAGGCAATAATTTGCAACACAGTGCAACATACAGAAGCAGAAGCAGCTTGATGCTAGTGCATACAAGCTGTTGTTTAAAAGAACCCAGTCATTGTATTTTTAAAGGAATAACATCAGGACAACATATCTGTATTTTCCTCTTGTTGTGCTTTCTCACATTCAAACAGCAGGAAAAGGATACTTATTTTTTTAATGAGTGAAACATGATCAAATGCCCATGAGACTTCAAAGCCCTGCTGGAATCTCCGCTCGGTCATCTCTTGGCACAAGATGAAAATTGGATGGATATTTTGTTTTTTTCTGACATTCCGGTGCAATGCTGTTGCAACTCGGATGACTCCTCTCACGGTGTATAGAAAAAATGTAGGTGGTGGACATTCACCAGTTCTACTAACAACTGCGTTTTTTATGATACTTTGTAGAATAGAGGCCAGAAAAACACATAAATGGCCCCGTTTAAAGAGCTGGTAATAACAGATTCCCTTAGACAACTCATCGTAAGTGGTCAGTTTGCGTGCTCACATAATAATGTGTCCTGAATGTGTCTCCTGTGACCATTTATGATTGAATCTCACTTCCAATGCTTTATATGCAATTAAACATGTACTTAATTTGTGTTCGCAAAGACCAAATGGTGTTGCTTTGCCCAGCCTGAGATTACAGATGTGTCTGATGTAACTGTGTTTGTGTGTGTGTGTGTATGTGTGTGTCAGAGCAAGCAATGGAGAGAGAGGAGTCAAGAGGGGCTGAATTAATATTGTGCAGCTCTGTTATGAAGACAGATTTAAGAAAAGCATCAATCATTATGTGATGGTCAATGTTGATATTGTAACCGTGGCAACAAACAAATTAGTGTATGGACACTGAGAATTGTTAAAGCTTTAATTGAATGTTTGCTAATAGTGTGTGTGTGTGTGTGTGTGTGTGTGTGTGTGTGTGTTTGTGTGTTTCAGTGTGTGTGTGTGTATCAGAGCAAGCAATGGAGAGAGCAGACTCAAGAGGGGCTGAATGAATATTGTGCAGCTCTGTTATGAAGAAAGATTTAATAATACTAATACATTCATAAGGGACATCTAATTGCTAAGGCTTTAATTGAATGTGTCCTAATTGCTTCAATATTTCTACTGAAAAACCAAGTAAATCCCCAATTGTCCGAATTAATCGTAGAGAAACACTGGTGGAGGATGAACGCAACAGTTGATAAACCATACAATCTTTATCTAACTGCAGCCTCACAGAAAAGCTGTTGAGGCTTCAGACTCTCACTTTGCAGTCACAACTTATTCTAGCGGTTGGTGATTGATTGAGTCTGCAATTACATCAGATCATTAGTAAAACTACGCGTGAAACAATAGTCTGTTTTAATTAGACACAAGAAAAAAATAATGCTCCCACTGGGAATAGATTAATCGTGATTTTTACTTAATTATTGTCATAAAACATTTCACATTTAATCAAATGAAACATGCATCATTCTGTTATCTCAAGCAGTCTTATTTATGAAAAATTAATAAAAAAAAGAAACCGAAGAAAATGACACTGCAGGAATTGAGGTGAGATTCATTTGTGTTACGTCTTGTTGCAGCAGAGGATAAAGAGGATACTCTGCATGCCACAGATTTCCAATTCATACATTTTGAATCCAAAATGTATGAACCTGAAATCCCTTGTCCTCCCGGAGCCCATTCACAGCCCGCTTGTTCTTACTCCGAGACTGAGTGATTAAAGTCAGATGAAGAAGGAGCAAGAGGTTGATCAATACTCACACTGCAGCATGTGCTTTACATGCCTGTTAACTGGGTAAATACCTCGCTGTGCTCAACAGCCCCGAGAAGTGCCTCCAATAACACACTGATTGATACTGGTTTTACATATGCCCTAATCTATAAACATGTTCCCATTTGTGAGGTGAGCAATGGGGAAGCTTGTTCCCTAACATCTCACAACCTATCTCCCTCTTCTTGAGATGCAATTATAGGAGATAAGCTGGAGCATGCAGAGTTGCATAAAGAGCACTTCCCACCTTACCTGAAAGTCTGAGCTCAAGTGCATCAAAGTACTTGAAATCAAATTGTTCGGGGGAGTTGCTGCCTGACAGCTTATCAATAGAAGTGAGGGGATTTCGGGGGGGAAGCAAAACACTAGCAGACGGCGCTAAGATTCTGCAAATAACAAAACAGGATTGTTGGAGTTCCCAACAGATGCAGACAAACAGACCGGCCTGCTACATCGCTTGGTTGCTAAGCACCACCTGGAGGTAATGAATGTGTTTGTCAGCCTCGGAGGCCTAAGAGACGAGAGGCAAAGTCAAACTGTCGACTCCGACACATTACATGGAGCAGGTCCACTGATTGTCCTTGATATGGGTCATTTTGGTCAGCAGATAGGCTCATGAATATTTATGCAGGCAGACCGATTTCAACACAGATGACGGCGGCCGGATATTCATACAATATTAGAATATGAACGAGTAGTAAAGAGGCTGTAAAAACGGGCACCGGGTTAAAAGTCCCCCGGGCTCAGATCGGTGGAGCGTCGGGAGGTAAAAGCATTCAGGCCCATGCTCTCATATTGTATCAATCATAAAAGGACTAGTACAGAATATATATAACACTGTTAAGTACTTTGAATCTGATTCATACAGAAACCGGAGGGAAAGGTCACATTGTGAAGTTAATGTATGGCAGCTCACAGCCAGGGTTTTATAACAGCACGGTGACTCACCACACATCCAGTGGAGTCCAGCTTTCTGTCAGATATGCAGCGGAAGTTGCGGCTGCAGCCTCCGTTGTCTTTGGTGCAGTCTCTGACGGGTCCAAACGAGTCCAGGAGAACCTCCAGTGAGTCAAAGGATGAACTGATCATCAGCTCCTCCCTGAAGAGGAAAAGAAGAGCACAGGAGGCAGTTGTTTAGCAGTGTGCATCGTGTTGAGGACTAATTCAATATTTAAGCATACAGCAGCAAACTGTTTGATCTGGCTGTGTCAATAAATTAGTGTGTTCACTAATCTCTCCTCTTTTAGGGTTGTGTGACCGCACTCTGTAACTGGTAGGTGTGGGTGGGCGAGGTCACACGTGTGCTCTCTGACCCTGTATCCACACCCAGCAAGTATGTCAGTGTCTACATACATATGGTTAGGTTAGGACTGAGCGATAAAGCGATATTTACAGTGCTTGATTTAAGTTAAGATAAGACCAGATAAATCGCTATTAATCGACAAACCGGGGGATTTTAGTTGTTAGATCAGCACGTCAGAACGAGTAGACAAGAGAATAAAGGAAAATAAAAATTATAAATCCTGTTTTGTGCTTTAAAAAAAAAGTTTGTACATAAGAAGAACACTGTTCATAAACACAAATGTGTAAAAAAGTTGTTTTCTTGTTATTTAGTTTATATTGCGAAATAAATCGATATCGACTGATATGAAACAAATATTGTGATAAAACATTGATTGGGAGTTACAAAAAATCGTATGTTCTTCTGAAACGTCAATGGAGATAATCCACTTCCAGAGATTCTGGGCGGTCACTGTTACGCTCTGTCGTCCCAGTGTGCAAATCTTCCAGAACCAACTTCTTTGCTGTGTTTGTTTTTGGTTGTGATATAAAAAGCCTCAATTGCCACCAGTGGGATCTAGCACCTTGATTCTGCCTTGAATACTGATAATGTGTAACACTAGTCTGGTGAAGTCAATGGTGGAATACGTTCAACAGTTTTCCCTCCGTGTCAGTGAAGTCAGCAATCAATAATCTCTTCATGAATTTAGAAAAAACTGAGTCTTTGATTGAGTAAGTTACTTCGCTGTCAGCAATATGGAAGTTGCTCTTTTGAAAGGTCATTACTTTAGATCATATTTTAACATTACTGGGGGGGAAACGGGGTTGGCACAAACTGGACGGCCAGGATTCTGCTTGGTAAGAGGTTCTGTTACACCTTCATCTCTTTTAAACTTACTGAAGAGATATGTAAAATCATAAAATTATAAACACTGGCATGTTGGTTCATTCTGTCTGATCGTCATGGGAAAAGATATGACTGTCCACTGCATAGCCTCTTTCCAAAGCTGTAGGCTCGGGAGATGAACCACACCTTTGATTCATCTTTGGAATGTCAATGAGCAGATCATCCAGCTGAGCGGCAACAGTATACGTATTTAAGATTGATGGAGGTGAAGAACAAAGCCGAGAGGACTTGAATCTCACATAATCTAAACTACAGAGCTATTTCTGAGTACTGGTGATGATAAACAACGACTTGTGTAATAGTGTTGCCATGAAGTTGCCTTGGTGGAGAAAGTTATGACCTCTGAGGCACTAACAAGATGTGTTTTTTTTTACATACGCCTCTTCCTCTCCTGCCTTCCCGGAGAGAAGAGACAGTGAGCTTCCTTCCCTCACTCATCTCCATGTTATCTTACAAAACAATTTTTCAATTATAATTGCCCATTGCTTTGTTGTCATTTATTCCCAGGGGACCTATGGAACTGTGTCTCGGCAGATGATGAAACTCACAGCAAGTGTGAAAGCGACATTATTTGGAGGCTCCAATTATAATCAGGAAACACAAGCTTCCATTAAATGTCACACGAGACAAAAAAAAACATGTTTAAAGTCATGTTGATGAATCATTCAGACTGTATCCATTACCAAAGAGTGGCATACAAATAAACTCCATCATAGTGTCAGGAAAATCAAAACAATTTATCCATTCAGCAACATTACTGTGCTCGGAAAATGCCATGGAAATCTGCCAGTATTTTTCATATTTATATTCAAAGGGTAAATTCTCCCTGGAGCATGTAATTCATGTGCACAACTAAATGCTGTCCTAATGAAATGGTTAGTCAGCAGCAACTGTGATTATCTAGAGCAAGTTTCATAGAAAGGCTGCAACTAGTCTGAACATCTTGGCTTCGAAAATAGTATTACTCAAGGGGATGAACATGGCCTCATGGTGCCATTTAATGAATATTTCATCTCCATTTCTCACTAAACTGTGCATGTGGATACCTTATCCAGGTCAAATCTCTGATCTAAAGCCTTCCTTTCATCTGCAAAATACTACAACCAAGCCATGCAAATTAGATGGGAGGGGCCGGCAGCCTTGGTTAACAATCACATATAGCACATGTTGGCCCTTCTTAGTTTTACTGTGAAGAGGAAGCAGATATTTTGTTCAGGTAGCACGGATGGGGCAGAGTTAGATGTGTTGAAGCTATTTAGTCCTGCTGAGACGTACGAGCATGAATTTCTGCCTGTCGATACCGGACGCTACTTTTTCTTTCACCGGACCAAATAGATAACGACAACAAAGGTTGCTGGCTGGCGTGTTGCACTTCATGCTCTGCCTATTACCCCTTGTGTTTTGAACCTCATAATGTTATACTAATTGTGTACTAGTACCAAAATAAGCAATGGTGCTATAGGCACTCATGCTTCAACTGCTTGGAACCAGTGTCACTGACTGAAGGTCCTTCATTGCCATTGTGCAGCTTCTTCTACAAAACCTGTGTGGAAAGCTGGTCGACCCACAGTCTAAAGTGTATTTTCGTATTTGGATGGAATATCTGGACAGTGGGCCTATGATGACCCTCTGTACAGGAACTGAAATAAAACGTTCCACTTAAGCAGAGACAACTTTGTTTTCACATTATCCCAGAGGAACTCTAGTGTTTGATGATGGGCTCAGTTGAGAAAAGGTAATGACACATGTAGCTTTCAACATAATTTAGTCCAGTGACAGTCAATCTAATCTGATCACACAACACCCACACAGTCCTGATAAAGCAGCGTTTTGAGTATTAATCTTTATGTCGCTTACTTGTTCAGAAAAGTTTATTCTTGAAGAAAAAATAGTTATGATTTTGGGCAAAATTCTCAGAATCAATTGACCGCAGCACTGGATCTAAATTTGCTCATCTAATTAAAATCACAATGTTTGTCTCACCTTACCAAGGCTACAATCAGTACACAATGGTACACAATTGCTTATGTATGTAGCTTATTATATCAACATTAAATATATTATAGCTGGGCTGCATATAAGAGAAAGGTTCTTTGTTACATTAAAAACATATTTGATGTACACATAGGAGCACACATCATTTTTTCAACCTACTGCATTTACACGACACCCGTACAATGAACAGCCAATGAGCACTACCTGACATATATCTAACATTTTGTCTATGACAGCTGTCTGCACTGGAAAGAGGCAATAAATATAAGCCTCAATTACGGGCACCATTAACATGGATAGCTGAATAATGGGAGTGTTGCACGTCAAAACAGGCCATTCAAAGGACCATTCATTCAGCCCACTTACCACTGAAAAGTGCCAAGTTATGCCCTGCAATTTACGTGCATCAGTTCTTTATTCAGTTCAGACCGAGAAATGAAAATTACCACCAACAGTGTAAAAAGAAGTATAATTTGAATGTATAGGTACTTCTGAAAATAACAGATTTAATGTGCTTGATGTTCAGATTATGTAAAAAAAAACTACTAAAAAAAATGATGTTAAAAGCCAGCGTTGGAGAATGCTACACTGAGAAAACACATTTGTTATAGAAGAAAACGCACAAATAATATGCAGGTCGTATACCAACATCACATCTTCAATACAAGTTCAAGGCAATGCTGCAAAGGAGAAACCAAGGCTGAGTCCTCGTGAAGTCGTAAGTGCCACAGAGGCGACTCATCGTGCGGAGGAAGATCAGGGAACGTCGCTATTTAACCATCTGCTCCGGATCAAGGCGGAGTGACAAATATTTATGAAACGCGGTGGAAACGTAGCTCAGGAGCGGAGGGAATCAGCAGCTTCAAGTAGGTGTGAGGTGTGTTTCCCTGTGGCCCCCAGGGAGCGCTGAAGATAGGGTTCATCAGATGTCAGATCAGAGGGAAATGAGCTATTTACAGTGTCTTGAAAGGAAGGATGCCACAGTGAAAAAAAGAAGGAGGAATGTGAATGTGTGAGCATGGAGTCTAGGGGGTTTAAGAACTGAATATATTTACAGTATATGAAACACCGTAAGTGAAACAAAGAGAGCTCTAGTTGTGGTGAGGGGGGGTACTGACTTGAAATGAGCGTCAGAGGAATAATCAGAGGAATAATAATGATGTTTACAGTTTCTGAGTTTTCTCTCATTTCTGCTATTTTCCAGTGAAATGTCATAGTCTTATCTCTTATCTCTTAGCAGGATACAGTGCAAACCATTTCACACTGTGCGATGATAATCAATTGAGCAGAACGAGATAATTAATACTTGTTTTCCTTTATAGCTTTTTCATTATGTTTCATCATCTTTTACAATAATTCGTATCAAAACCTATTGACAAAAAGGCAGGTTGCACCTACATCACCCACATTGTAACTTGACCACAGACCAGCAGCTCATGCTCCCTTCTCTCTCACCCTACAGTCCCAGTTTATATTTGTATTTCTTCCAGTCTTGCAGTCTGCAGCCCTAACCAACCTAAGTGACAAGAGACTTTGACACAGCTCCCTCCGGAGCCACAAAAGGCTTTGTACAACTTTTTTCTCACATATGCAGTAGTACTCCCCAATTCCTGTAAACACACTTTGATGTGTAGAATCTGCAGAGTTCCCCTCTGAGGTTCAGGAAAGACTGTGACAGAGGCAAATATACCACTGCTATGGCTGAGTTATTGGTCTGGAAGCACAGATGACACTGTGCCTTGTTGTGGTCCCTGAAACAAGTACGATTAATCATTCTAAATTGATTTGAGGTTTATAATTTAAGACATTCATCTACAGTCTAGGTTTAATACTTAGCAATCTATGCAACAAGACGGTTGAGTTACGACGGCTGAGTCATAGGAAGTGACTCAGGCTCTATTCACTGTAACTAGAAATAAAAGCCTTTTTTTAACAGACACATGTTGTACCTCAATTTAAATACTGTGAAGGCCTTTCGTGCGTCAACATGTCACTTATGGCTTATGTCAGTCAATGCTGAAAAAAACACAATTTTCATTCCTGTTCTAATAGGAATTTTTTAAGCAGCTGTGGTACACACATCGGTCACACACACACCTGGAGCTATATTTGCACATGGGTATCTCTACATCTCTTTCGCTCACATAATTATCCACAGGTTTGTGATTTATGCCCAGCAACAAGCCCATATATTTCCTTCTGAGAAAGCAGCCTTTTTCTATTTTGATGTGTTGATGCCACGTTCACTGAGAAAGACGGTACACTTTATATCAGACCTTTTTTTGAACTCAGTTGAGCGGAGTGGGATAATTAAAATGGCTTTTACAGTATTTAAAAGGAATCACTGATTGGATGTCTGAAAGTCAATCAACCTCTTCCAGAGAAATCTCAATCTATAAATGTGTCTAATGGTTCACATTGTTTGGTAATGACTTCATCCTTCAGTTTAGCCTGATGTTTTTCATTTTTATTTCATGGGCATACTTTCAAATCACTCCAGTTTATAGACTCATGCAAAATACAGAAAACATATTGTAAATTTTCCATGAACTGTGACTGCACATTTCAAAAAAACGATCAATCACAGCTGGTGAGTGTGTGGGGTGGGGTGTGTGTGTGTGTGTACTTGATCTAATGCAAGTATAACAACTTCTTGCTGTTTACACCTAACTTATACTCCTAGCAATACCATGGCTAGTTGAGAAATTGATATTCTGCTAAATATATCATCAAATTCTGTCCTACCACTTGACTTCATGTCATAGAGTGTACAGATGGACAATGTGTCTCCACTTCATCTGACTATCCAGAAATGAAGCTATAGTATACAAACACCATCCTGTCTATTTGGAGCAAGAGCCTGTGCAGAAGGTACTGGTGTATGGAGCTGAGTTAGCCATGTCCGGCTGATACAACTAATTGTGAGTCCGTCTAAGCTGTCAATAATGATGTTTCACCTCATTTTTAGAGGATCAAATAACTAATCTTTAACTAATTTATCACAAACATCAAAATACAGAAGCCAGTAAACAGGTAATGATGACGACGCTTTGGCTTCAGTTCTGGTTGAGCTGCCATATTGTCCATCTTTATATACAGTCTATAATTTGTGTTACAGCTTCAGTGTGTGAGATTTAGTGACATCTAGCTGTGAAGTTGCAGATTGCAACTAAAATTGATACCTATGCCCTCATCCTCCCCTTTCTAACATGTAGGAGCATCTTCAGGTGATGTAAACATAAATAAGTAATAAAAGCAAAAGGGCCATTGTGGAGCTAATGTTTGCTTTGTCCATTCTTGGCTACAGAACAAACCTTCTGGTGAAATTTGTAGTTATAAAGAGCTAATTATAAGCTAGCAAACACCCACCAGTGATTCATATAAAGCCATTGTTCAGCAATGGGTTAGGGTTAGAATACTATTTTCAAATTCTATCCATAGATCCCCTATGTCCTACACATCCATCCTTAAAGATGTATTCAGAAAGCAGAAATACCAAATAAATTAAATATTGAATAAATTGTATCAAAGTAATCCACTTTGTGTCTCAGCAACTGCCTGCATGTGTACTGGCCTTGGCACTGATCTTACTGTTCTGCTCTTGTTAATAGAATTAGAGTAATCAGCATATATGTCACATAAATAACCGATACAAGATAAATGTCAAAAGGATCAATGGACTTGATTAATCAGCACAGTCAACATGTCTGTCTATAGGGATAAAAGGATGCTGAAATAACGGAGAGAGCCTGTACATAATTTTCCGACGCAGACGCGTGTTTAGTGCATTTATTGGCTTCTAACTGTGTGTGTGTGGAATTGAGTACACTGATTAATAAGAAGGGATAATAAGAAGGGACTCAGCAGCTCGTAATGACAGTTGTTTGCAAATCCTCTGTTTAGAACCTCAGCTTTTTGATATCCAGGATGTAAAATCACTGGTCAAGGTTGAGTGGAAAGTAAAGCTGGCTGTCATCAGCACAGAAACACAATAGATACCCAAGGAAGCCTAATACGGAGCTGTGTGGTACTCAACATGAGATTTGAAAGGAAACAATCTATTCTAGAATAATTTGATTTGGTCCTGGTCCTGGAGGTAGGACAGAGTCCACTGAAGGGCCTGTTGGCTATTGCCACCAAGAGCATGGAGTGTCAAAGCCTGTTGAGAGTTGTAAAATAAGAAAACCGTGCAATTTTATTGAACATTAACAAAAAAAAATGTGTCACCCTCAGGAGAGTGGTCTCTAATCTCCTTAAACATGATTGAAATATGTCCGTTATGCTTTTTCAAGAATAACAACTTGAGCTTGTCAATTATAAGGATCATACTGACAGCATGTTTAAAGAACGCTGGGACATTGCCATGTGGCATCAGTGACTTAGAGGATGATGTCTAAGTGATACAATGTTCATCCTGATGGTCTTAGACAGTTATGTATGTTTGTACTCCATTTGCTGGAGTTCAACCTACTTAGCAATGATTCCAAGGATGAGTCACTTACATCACTTGCATTATGTGCTGAGGAAAAGGTATTTTATGGAATTTGCTCAATTCATTGACAGATGGGACAAATACACAACAAAAAAACCTACCCAATAAAAAGCAACGTTACACACTATAAAATACTTGAATACATTGTACCATGCTATTTGTGTGGCTTCTGGAATGTACATTTCTGTTTCTAGTTCTATCACAGAAACATCTCAGCATTATCTGATGGATTGGCATACAGCTTTATAGAGGCTTAATTGCAAGGCACAGGGGAAGAAGCAATAGACACTACATTTTTCCACTTTACAGTTCACACCCGTGGAATGCGGACCTTTAAAATCCTTATTCTCCGGTTGCCATTATTTTAATTAAAAAGCAAACCCCAGCGTCACAATTTGTTCAAATGTAAACAAACATACATAATGCACATGCATTTTAATAATTCAGTGACTTACAATCCCTTTGTAGATTATCCAGACTAATAAATCCATAAGTCTAAATAAATAAATAGAAGTATGCTCATTAGACAAGTCCAGAGCTTGTTTTTAGAGAAAATTCTGATAAAACTAGTATAGTTACATGTAGACCCATGGGTGCTTCAAATATATCAGCTAAGATTTAATTCAGTGTACTTGCAATGTTGCCTATTTACCAAAATAAACCATATTAGGCACAAAAAAACAGCCCACAGCTAACTAAATCCTAACATGGTGACACTGTACTTACTGTTTACAGGGTATGGGGAATATGAATCCAAAACTTAAAGTGATTTTGTCTGATAGGGGACTCACGGTGTCACACCACGCATAGCCCTATTGAAACCATAAGATTTAAATTCATAGTATCTGTGTTTTTTATGAAACACCTCGACAACTGCAACCACTCATGATCATCAGGTCAGCAAAAACTCTTCATATGCTTTTCATCGATTTAAGCCAACTAGTTCACAAAAGGGCTCAACTGTTAATTGTTGTGTCTCCGCTGCTCCCCCTCCATTCTCGACTGTCATCATTTAAATTCAAAGCCAAACTGAGCTCTTGCTTCTTCATCCATATACCCACTGGCACCTTTGTGGAAACAGCACCAAAACTATATATAGATAAATTAACAAAAGGCATCCCGTCACTGGGTCATTTGTTTGCATTAAGGTCAGATGATATATTATAAAATAAGGAATGAGGGTGATGAATTCAGTGAAAGTGAATTCATCTTCTCCACCATTTTTCCTTTGTGGGGAAGCTGGGGTGAATCCCCACCGACCATGGACAGGTCACCAACGTATCGGTGCTGACATACTGAAACAAACAACCATTCATACTCACACATTTAGGTTTTAGACTCTCCCACTAACGTAAAGTTTGGGAGGGAACCGCAGTACCTATACCGACGCAGATAAGCAATGCTATGAGGCGGCAGTGCACTGCACCAGCCTTTCCACTCTAAGTGAATGTGACACCTACATTTTATATTGTCTAACTGAAACTGTCACTCTATAAAAGTTTTCAAACAAAAATAATACTGCAAACTCAGCTCACTGTGTTTCCTTAAAAAAGCCTCTTTGTGTCAGAGACCTTGCACTCTCTGTTTGATAATTAGCTGCACAATACAAAAATGAATGGACTTAGTTTACTGGAGGAATTAGTTAGGGTCAGTTTTGTTTTATGGTATTCCCGCTGCAGGACTTAAATGAACTGACCGACATAACTTGAGCTCCAACATGCTAATGAGGGGAAATGATGGGGATATGCATTTGAGCGAGACTAATTGTACCTGACATAATTTTCACAGGGCAAATAACCACTGGTAACTACAGGGCAGGATCTGACACGCTTGTGCACATTAACGTGTTGACAGGGCATGCTCCAGGTACCAGACAATTCCCACCACTAATTACATTAACATACCTCCTCTCTGATAAGTGATCCTGTTCACACTGACTTTATAATGCTGTCAACACAACTGCAGTCACCTTAACTCTCTGGGCAAGTCATGATGCTGCTGCCCAATGACAAAAGAGGGTCTGACAATAAATATCTATGGGGTCTGTCCTTCACAAGAACATGGGTAGATACTAGTACAATAGCACACCTAGCAAAACAAGGGAGGAAGATAGGAATCACACTTTTTGCACTTAAACTTACATGTTCAGTAAATCTTATGCAAGCAATGTTAGCCTGTGCTCTGCTGGTTTCTACTTCCACAGTAACAGGGTAGATTGAGATTGATTTTCTAATCCGTACAAAATCTTAATCAAACTTTAGTCAAAGGTCAAATCTGAAATCAATGTACTAATGATATTTAAATTAATCATTTACTATTTCTGCTGTCTGTGCCAGAATCAGATATCTGTCAGAATATTTGAGGTAGCTCGATTATGCAGAGACTAGAATGACTCAAAGGTTTTTTTAACCATTTTTACTACTGCAATGTGAGCATTATGGTATTTTTTATAAGGTTTCTGTCAAATGTGCATCAACCTTAAACTAAATGCATATTAGTTGCTTAAATATGAAGAATGTAGCAGTGAAACTTGAACACTCTTCATTGCATATAAAGACAGACAGTGCTTGTCCACTTCCTCCAAACATCCAGAAATAAAGCCATAATAAAGAAATCGTCATGGAGCCAAAGTCTGTACAACAGCGATGGGTGAGCCGTGGTAAAGATGTTCCACTAACATAGGTGTCTGACCCGTCACGACCAATCAGTGTCAGCTGTCAATCATAATGTTTCAACCTGTTTTTATGGTGTCAAATAGGTAATTGACAACAAGCACTTGGGCACACATGGTTACAATAAGAACTATCAACAGAAACAATCTCTGGCGTAATATATTTGACATGCATTGATTTTGCCAATGTCCAATCCATTAATTTGGAGGCTTGGTTTAGCCAGCCACTAGGGGGCAATCAAGAAAATGTGGCTTCACTTTTTCGGAGCCATTATGTCGTCCATGTTTATATACAGTCTACTTTCTGGACTGAGAAACATCACGGTCCCCCAAAACAAATTTGGTGTATTTTCTGTTAATGCCGTGAACTGAGTCCAGTTTAATACTGCAGCATTGTGTTCAGGTCATTTATAGATCTCTGCAGCGCATGCACAACCACAGCCGCTGCCCACGGAGCAGATTGTCTTTGAAGGAGTTATGAACCATTTAACTATCGAAATGCTCTTTATGGCTTTGTATTGCAAAGCGATTACTTCTCCTTATTCTTTTTTTTACTCTGTTCTTTCTTCCTCTTCATAATTGATTATGTGTTGGATGTTTTATTACCCTTTGAATAATGACTGCCAAGACCTCTGCATCTACCTCACAGGGATACTTAAGACTCCCTGCAACAATAATAAATAAAAAAAACAAATGCTCATTAAGTGTGAAGACAAACAGTGAGACGTGTTCAGAGAGTCAACTGCAGCTGTATTCTGCAAGTGGTAGTGTTGGTTGTTTTTTTTTGGGGTAGTAGTATTAGTGGTAGTAGTAGTAATCCTACCTAAATATGATATTTGTTCATCTGTGCTTTCTGTAGTAGTGTATTACAATTTTTTTCATAGAGTTTGATAGGTGTCACAACTTCAGTCAGCTCTTAACATTTTCATTGTCTAATCTTATTTTTTTGCATGTACTCATTATCATGTCATTTCAGAATTCAGCCACTCCCCCCTGCTCTGCATCACCTCTTTTACTGGTCCCAAGCCACTTGGACGTTGGGTATGCCGGACACTGATAGAAAGGGTCCCTGTAAAGGTCATCACTCACCGTACGTCCACCGCGTCCTCCATGACCGTCATGTCCGTCTTGCACTTGGCTGAGGGGTTGATGGCTAGCTCGGCAGGGGGGATGACAAAGCTTTTACTCAATGGCAGCCACATTCCCTCTCCTAAGGTGTAGGTGAACCTACACAGGACAACAAGGGTGCATGAGACAAGAAGGTTGACATGTTTAGGCTTTTCAAAAAACATGGTCAGGTCAGTGGAATGCAGGTGGATACAAGGAAGACAAAAGAAGGTGTATATTAACAGTGCAGAACAGAATCAAATTTGAACCTGATTTCCTCCAAAAAAAAACAGCTGACAAAAAACTAAATCCTCCCTATCGATAAGCGAACCAGACAGAGGTGATATGAAGTTTGATCGACTAAAAAGACTAGATGTCCACAAAACTATAATTAGTTTTGTAATCCTGTTGTGGTTGGTATAATTTAATACGTTAACCAAGTAAGTGATATTTTTGGTCACTAGATGGCAGCAGAAACAAACTAACGCAACACTGAACCACACTCTGTTGTCAAGCTATTAGGAATGCAAAAACCAAGGAAGTACCATACAACAGTTCTGCAACGTATCCGATGAATCATGCTTATTAACAAGCAATGCAAAATGTAAAACCAGCATTTGTTAGCATTCGCGTCTACGGCTAACAAGGCTAATATTCTTATCCAACTACTCCACTGTCCCTTTACCTGCTGAATTCTTCACAACAATAAACACCTTGTCACTAATGTTGTCCAATGTTAAATACCTGGTGGGTGGGATGTCAGAGCATTTTTGCTAAAAACAGTGGCACCAACAGGCACGGACTTTTATAACAAAGACAAGGAACTGCAGGGTCATTCTCTCCTCTTTTGGATACATCATGTGTTAATGTTGCAGCGTTTCTGCTCAAAATGTAAAGTCTCAAACCAAAATCAAGATGTACTTTGTGACATCATCAGGGTTTCTTTACTCAAACTTAAGAAAGCCACAGGAGCCAGAGACAAGCTCTACACAAACTTCACGTGTTAAATAAGTGAAGTCAACACCACATCAGTGTCTGGTCTTCCTAGCGTGAAAAAGCAAGTCCAGTCACACTGGCTACTTTTAGAAGATGAATGTTTCCGCTGCATCAGTGACTCTGAATAATGGCATCAGGCTGGTTGGGGGTTGTTTATTTGAGCTTTCAGCAAACTTATCCTTTTTGCATAACTCTTTCTTGAGCAGAAGAACACTGTGCGCTAATGGACACAATGCATACACAAATGAGATACCCTGACGAAAAAGAGCCAATAAGAGGTTCCCCTTGAGGCAAAACAGGCCTATAAATCTGTAAACAATGTCTGGGACGAGGGCTTTAAAACAATTCTTTATTTGTGAGTCAATGAATCTCATCAATCTTTAAACAGTCTGCACATGAAACATAATACTTACACTTTTAAGTTAAACAGTCCACACTGATTTACATCAAATGCGTTATTAGTGCTGATTCATTATGCATGCGTACTTGTAGCACAGACGAAAGGAACTTGTTGATTAAATGGTTAGCATCCATTTTTATGCAGGCTAAACACATTTACCCATTCACAATTGTTCAATTTGCATGAAGGAAAAGTGCTAACTTAGCATAAGGAAAGGGCAGTGAATCATGGAGGCTGCACGCCTTACCAGTCCCTTTAAGAACAGAATGATTAAACCACTGTGTAAGCAGAACACTTAATGACATCCAGCCAATTACTCCCTTTGTTTCAGAGTCAAGTTGCGCTGGATCAAAGTGCTGCTGTTCTCCCGCTTACTGTAAAAGTTGGGTTTCTCGTAAGTTATTAGAATCTATCTAAATGTTAATATTTCCGCATATTTTTTATTTTTTCCAGGAAGCTGCTTCATTGTCTCTCACCAGACACTCACCATTCCTTATGGGAGCGTGCACAACAGGAGACCGGAAATTCCCTGTGATGCAGCGTGACGTATATGGGTGGCCGTGGGACAAATTAGCCTCCACTTAACGAGCACTGCTCAACGGACAACAGGGACGAGCTGCTCTACGACTTATTCGGTGCAGCACTGGAGGTGGAAAACACAAAGAGATCCCACGAGGGAACAGTTGTTGGTTGGAAAACATGTTTGTAGTTCTCGAAGGAGCGCCTGGCAGTTAATACTGTGCAAATGACAAACGCCGTGTGCTTGAATGCCAACCCTTAGGAGAATTTTGCATGCATCCTTGACTTTGCTTTGTTTCATCCCGCTCTCTCTACCACTGTGTTTCTAATTGCCTAATTTGCCGCGTTGTTTAATGGTAATATCTGCTTAAGCAAACACGATGATGGCTGCACGGCTCTCGGAGCGCTGGGTGACATTCAAGGCCCTCTTTTTTCCCCCTCCCCAACGTGCGGAGCCTACGGGGTTGTTTGGTGAAGTTCAAAGCAAGAGAGCGAAACGTTTAAATTAGGATGGATGGCTGGGTGAGAGCAGTCTGAGGAGAAAGCAATTTTAAACTGCACAGCTGGACAGAATGAGTAAGGAAAAGGCCTCTTGCAGGAAACCTGAAAACATGCTGGCAGGGAGGACTATGTGTCAGAGCACTTTCTACAATCAATTCACTACTTTACTTGTCGCCATAGGACAATTAATTGTGCAGCTGTTAAAGAAAAGATACAACCCAAGGCATATGGATGCATACAAACACCAATAGAAGGTGTTTTAAATTTTAATTATAGTTAAAGGTAGAAGGGGAAGTTAAGTGTAAAGATGGCCCAATGGAATGAGTTTTTGAAAGTATTAATTTGGGTAATGGGACATTAAATAGGGGGTGTGAACCTGCGAGCTTGTCATGATGCCACATGTCTATTGTTCATGATAATAGATGAGAGCTGTGTTGCCCCCAGAGGCACAAAACAAATACTAGCTAGTTAAACAAGCTAATAATAATCTGTATTGATGTATTATAAATATTTTTGGCTTACTATTATGGGCTTTCAAAGGCTCCGTATTGATACTACCAAACCCAGGCACCAATCAGGAGGTAAAATTAGCAACTTACTGGGGACCACATTGGAGCAGAATTTAGTTGGTGGGGACCAAATGGGAGAATAAAGAGTGGATTTAAATGTATTGGGTCACCACCACCGCCAAATGAAGCCTAATGCTGCCTCTTGTCTTCTCAATATAAGCAAACACAACTCAATGAGTTGACAACATAACTGCTTTGCTTTTACAAGATAGATCTGGAGATATGCTGGCCACATGGGGGGCAGCAAAGACAAGTTGGGTAAACATACTGAAGCTCAGGAGTAGCATTAGCATTTATTTGAATACGAGTTTCTGGCCACCTTTAAAAGAAATTTCAAAATTCACTTTGGTTGTTTTTGTTATTTAAGAGATCTGACTGGGTGAAATATCTCAGTCTGCAGTTGCTAAGATCTCCCCAATGTTCACCTGCTATGGACTATATCTGTTGGCTGTTTGATGCTGTGCATGTAGTGAACAGAGGATTTTTAGAGCTTATTTACTGAACAGCAGCTGAAAACGATGTTATGAGAGCTGTGAGAGTGAAGCTGGACAACTCAACAATGAGTTGTAACTCACGTAGAAAAGCTGTGTGAAGCTGAGGTGATAAGTCTCTGTAGGTTCATCACAGAGAGCGATCCCTTTCCTACTGTCACACTTTTTTTAACACACAATGCTTTTTGATGGTTTTAATCTATTAATTAATATCACTTCAAAAATGTAAGCCTTCAGTAAATAGGCTTGGGACCGAGTGTCAGCACAAACTGAATGAAGAATAATTTATTTATGGAGACAACTTTATTCCTTAACGGAAAGACGGAGATAAATATAGAGCTGTCACAAGTAATCTTATCATTAAGACTTACACCACTGCCAAGCCGTTTTCCGGCATGAACTCCGGAGAATGTTTGTAGAATTTGGTACGGACTTTCTCCAGAGTTTGTTTAACACATGAACAACGTGGCAGCAGATTCTTCGCTCAGACGTGATCACAACAACACAGGAATATGAGGAGTTCAGGTGTGGGGGTGGTGCAGCATTCAGGAGGGAGGACGGAACGTAAAAGTTCAGATGAGGACATCACATGTATTTTGCTCACAGCACATCGGCACAGGCTATTTTATCATGCAAAGCTCTCGTGGCATCTTTGTCTGTGTCTTGATCATCAAAGGTATTTGTATTATTTTTGTTTCTTTCAGTTTCGGTCACATATTAGAGACATAATCAACATGCCCACTCCTTGGCGGTGAATACTGCGGAGGATCTCCTGCTGTGTTCTCACATGGACTCATTCAACAAGAGAGACTGGAGAGAAAGTTTCGCTTGCTCAATCAGACATTTGCTGTCTCACATGCACCCCCTCAGGAGAATAACAGGAGAATATCTGGGGTTCAGTACATGTCTGAAATCAGCCCAAGTGAGACTTTGCAATCCTGTGAAAGGACTTCGTTTCATGTGATCACACTTTCACAAGGAATTTCAAAATATGAACTGCTGCTCCCAACTAAACATCCACCTGCAATAGCTCAATTAAAACTTGAGTCTGAGCACCAGAGCACAGATATGACCAGAGAGATAATAAGCACCTTTAAGTGAAACGCCGCTACAGGAGGCCGGAGCTCAGCCAGAGCTCAGCATCCTAATAATCATGAGGAACAGAGATAATCAAAGCTGGTGTACTGGGATTATAACAATTTATCTGATGACACAATCGTCGTTTTGCAGCACCTCAGAAATTGCAGTCATGTGAAACAAAGTTTTGTGAAGTTTCCCCCTCACCTGAAAATGCGATCAGAGGGTTGTTCTCCCATCACAAGATCAAAACCGCGTTGGAAGATGGTGTAGGGCCAGGGTCTGGCATGGGAAAAAGTAAAGATCAGAGAAAGAGACAAAAAAAGAGGGGAGAGAATAAAATTGTTTTAAAATCAAAGCAGGAGAAGTGTTAAATTTTTCAGTGTATCCATCCCCCTAACCTAAACCTCCTGAAATGACAAGCCATATTTCAGTGTCGAACTTTGCGTCATCCCCGCCTTTCAAAGCCCCCACAACTCACAAGCAGCATTACGATGTGTGCTCGGTGTAAACATGCTGATTGAAAAATGTGTTCTCCGGCAGATGACATGCAGTGGGACTTCGGCTCATATCCATTTACCAGGGGGAGGGGATAAGGGAGGATGACAGGGCGAGACAGAGTGGGAGAAAGAGACGGAGGGTGACGGAGCGAGCAGGCGACGGGAAAAAGAGAGACACGGAGAGCGGGAGAGAGGGAGAGAGAGAGAGAGGAACGCCGAGGGGATGAGACAGATGCCAGGAGGCAGAAGTGAGAGAGGGAGAATGATGGAGATTAATGGGGAGTGGCAGCTCGGGGACTAAACAGTCTGCAAAGTGAGAGTGTAAGGAGGAGAAGTGACAAGGGCCCAATGTCATTCTGAGCAAACTCCTACACCACTGTAAGCAAAAAGAACATCAAGGAAGAGGGGGGGGGGCGGCTTCCATGCCACAGGCTGCGGTCATTAAACATGTAAGTCACCCCAGGGAGTGCTTGTGACAGAGACACAGGGAGAGCGCCGGGGAAATGAGATACAGGGGTGCACAGGTCTGAGGGGAAAATTGGGATGTCTAAAAAAAATGACGTGGAATAAAGTGAAAATAAAGAGAATACGGCTCGATTCGTCTGCTGCAAGCCAGACACTAGTGGTTTTATAGGCTGAGCTTTTCTCGCCATTCATAATAAATTCAGTCTCTGTGTGTGATGAAATCATCTTTTGGTAGGAAAACCCAGCGCCAGTCCACAAAACATCCCAAAAAATCAAAGCAGGGAATGTATTTATGCTTGGCATTTCTTAAAAGGCGCCCTGTGGAATTTTGACCATCAGTGATGCTTTGGAGGATGTTTTTATGAATGGATCCCTGGTTTGTTTTCATGTTGTGCACAAGGCAGCGTTAGTGTTGTAGTGTTATTGTGGAGGTGACCCAGGGCTTGTTGCTATGGAAGGCTTCATCCTAATGCCCAGATTTAGAGTTTAGAGGTGTACATGGCCGTATGAACACAGGACATGTGCTAACAAAAGACTGCACACAAGGAAGATGTTACATAAACAATGCAAAATATTGTATGTGAAAAGCGCACTTACAAATAGTGTACAGGAAAGGAAATGCACAGTATGTCTTGGTTATAAACACATGAAACAGTAACTTTTTGTTTAGAAGAAAATACTACATGTAAAGGGCTCATTTAATCCAATTACTTTAACACGCAAATAATTGCATCTTCATGTATATGTAAGTTTATGGGATAAAGCATGATCACAAATAGGTCTCTAAAGAGATAACATAGTTATTTGAAGATGAAAAACCATAATGATGACACATTTCCTTTTCTATTGGCAAACATTTGTCTGAGAGTGGATAATTACTTATTTTAAAGCGCAACACTGTATTTGTTATACCTTAGAACAACAGATGCTAAGTAATTTTGATGGTTCACTGACTTAGAATAGAGAGTATGTTCATACTTCATTCCCACTCCTCAACCATAGGGCCTGTTGTCCCTATATGTAACTTTAGATATCTTGTTGAACTGACTGATATTGCTTATCACCAATATTCAGTGAGAAAACTTAAAACATAAAGAAATTCTAATCAAAGGTTTGTGTGTTTGTGACAGTAGCAGCTCTCTTTCTTTAGAAAGCCAGGGATCATGGATGATAACTACTGCTCAGTTGTGTTTCAGGTCAGTGAGTCGGACGTGGGAATGGTTTTCTACATGAAAACCACTTCATCGCTAGAAAACGGAGCCTGCAAGATTGAATCACATTGTGTGGCTGCAGAGGGCGCTGTTATTCTGTAAAAGCTGCCTAGTGTTGCTTTAATATAGCACAACACATAATGGAGCCTTGAGTGTGCCAAAGGAAAGATAAGACTTGTACTGTGTTTCTTAGCAGCAATATTTTCTTTTCAAAAGTTGATTCATTTCAGATTGTATATTGTTTAAATTTTCATTTGAATGACAAATTATTAATTTAATTTTATAAAAGAAAATCACAACATATATTGTAAGGCTTTTACATTTTACTGTTGATGTTGTGTATTTTTATGTCCTGTTGGTCAACACTGTCTTTTCAGAGGTGACGTGTTCTGTCCAGGAAAGTAACTGCACATACAGGAAACCCAGTGTTTGGCAATGGTGAAGTGGTGTTGGCTAAATGTCAAGGAACTTTTTAGTAAGAAACCGTGAACCCAATTAGACATGTATATGACTTCCTGTGGCACAGTCTGAAACAGCCATTTTCAAAGCCAAAATATATTCACTTGGAATCATTATAAAGAATCGTTATAGAGGTGATTTTAAACCCAGAGAGAGGGGCAAAACAAAATAACTGGATAAAACACCAATAACCTGTCTGACAATAATTGGCTGAAAAGTAATCTATTGATCGTACTAACATTCACACAACTGTCTTGTTAGGCCGTGTTGCATTTAGCTTTTACATAAAGATCAATACACCCAATGGGGAGTAGCTGTGCCACCATTGAAAACATGCTGTGGCTGGAGAGGCTACACCTGAATATGTCAGAGTGATGGGATCATGGAACTTGGAAGCTTCAAATGTTTCTACCAAAAAGCCCAATTTAAAACGGGGGCTGGAGTTTCTTTAAAATAAATAAATATAGATACTATTGAATGGATTAATAAAACTGCTTGATTTATTTCTGATTTAATTTAAATTTAATTCAATTGAATACTGTTTACAATCCTGATATGTTTTGTAATGTATCAGGTAAAAATTGGATTAGCCCTGACCAGTAAATAACTGTGTTCTCTGCATCCAGATAATTAGTTGCTTGTGAATCTATAGTTTAGTTGCTCCTAACTCATGAGCACCTAAACATGATTTATACATGATAATTGGCCTCAGTATCATCACAGCCCCTATTTCATTAATCTGTCCAAGGAAATGAATGGCCTTGATACATAGGAGGATTTCCTTGTGGTGAATTATTTATCCCTCTTTCTTCTCAGCTTGATAATGAACAGCCATTAACTGTCCTCCTCAGGTGATTAGAGTAGCTTACCCCTGGTTGGGCCCCCACTCACTGCGGATGCAGAGGTGCTTGTGGACTGGGTCCTTCATGTATCCGTCCAGGCAGAGGCAATCTCCTGCAAACAGAGAAACATGGATTCAATCATGTGTTCATTATAGTTGAGCCCCATTTCTCTCACGCGAGAACTCCCTTTGCTCCTCTTCTTATATTTTTCTCCATGAGAGCTATCGAAAAGACAATCCTCTTCAGGCAGATAAAGCACTTTTTATCATCTCTTATGTTTTAATGATGTAGTCGGTTTTCCTTCAGCCAGCCAACCCATAGTTTGGTCTATATTTTACAGCAAAAGCTCAGAAAGTTTTCCAGCAGGAGCACTTTTAATGGGTCATGGGAATGACAGCCCTCGTGTTGCATAATGAGTTCTTTTTAGCTGAGGCACAATTAGCATTAAAATAACTTGTTTATTCTGGAAACATGCAAAGCAAAGAACTCCAATAATGAATGCGTATACACATACGCCTGATACGAGCACAATGCATGAGAGTGTCTTTGAATCACTACAATGCCAGCAGCTGACAGGTTAGTTCAGCTCCCAGTACAGGGTCCATAGGTCTCTATGCATTCATAAGCAATGGTAGGCACAAAAATTGTGACTATAATTTGTAAGCGAGATAACAAACTAACTGTGTAACTTCCTAGATTCACATTCAGTTCATGCTGTGACATCAGCTGTGTGGGGAGGGGAGCCAGGCACATAGACTGTATATAAAGCTATAGATGACACCCATAGGTTGGTTGTGATGGTCACTGCGGGCTGTTTGGCCATCGGCACCTTTGCACTGCATTACTCTTCCTAACTCCTAGTTCTAAATTGGACAAGAATGTGAGCAAAGGTGGGGATGAAGTGGGTAAAATGAAGCCTGGTTGCAGTCACGCCCACCATAGCTATGGCAAAGATACTGAGGTAAGAAGCTGGGCTACGCTAATCTACATTGCAAGACAGCTCTTGCCCAAATAGCAAGAAACTAATTTGGGACCCCTTTTGTTGCCATGCGGTGTTGCTATGTCTTACTTGCGACCTAGATCTTGAGAACGAGACTAGGCCACATAAGTGCCACCATTCCATGTGTTAGGTGGTCGGTATATGGGATTTACGCCTAATCCGGGCTATATCGGCAGAAACTCAACACGGAAAGGCGCTGGACAAAGTGCTAACCACAGCCACTTATATTCATACGCTAACCACTGTGTGATAGTAGCTATTTAGTGTTTTCCCCCCATGAATGGTTAGATGCTGGCTAGCATAGCCATACATAGTACTAAACCTTTTTTAGTCGTTTACACTGCTGGTTTAAATTGTACGCCTATTTATGATACTGATAGATATCTCCACTAGGGACCTTGACTATGACTGCTCCGTATGCAAGGTACAGTACTTCTATTTCTCACAATATGTTCATTTCTTTCAGTACATTCACTTGTTGAGGTCATGGCTACCTGTGCTGCTTCCATTTGCTGCATCTAACATAAACTCTTAGTACCAGTCTGAGCTACTTTACACAGATGCCATTACATACAGTATTCAGTATTATGTAAAAACTCAGCCACGGGTTGCTTTCTGCTTCTTTTTCATGCAGTAGATGTTACATGACAGACTGTCTGATAGAAAGTGGCCTTTTTCAGTGAACTTTATATTTTTCATTACCTAAAGCCTTTATTACACTCATTTAGTTTGCTCCCATTGTCACAGTGTGGATCGTTGGTGACAGCTATGTTCGGTGTTTCTGCCTCGAGGATCCAGGGACAGAAAAAAGCAACTATAGCGTGTGTGTTGGTTTGGAGGACTGGGCAAAGCCTGGCTTCTTTCTAACACTTCCCATTTCCCATTGTCCTCCTTAACTTATTTTTCTATTTCATAAAACATTGTTTTCTTATTTTTATTAGTATTGTGTGCTCTTTGTTAATATTTGCTCTTTTTCCAATTTTTCAGTTAATACTTTGTCTACTTGAATATATTGTTTTATATTCTATGCACCCACCTAACCAAGTACATTTCTATATGTGAAGATATGCTTGGCCAAATAAAAGAAATCTAAAAGAACTTTGTGTTTGTCAGTAGTTTCCAACTTTGTGCACGATGGGAAAAGGCTGCCAGACATCCAGAAAGTCAATACTGGACTTAACTTTTAATCATTACTTTAAATGTGTATATTTAATTGACTCAGTTTATATTTGTTTCTTTCCACAGTTATTTGACTGGTTGCAGTGACTGAATAAACCCCGACCAAAGTAGTGATGTGAAGTGATTACATCATTGATTAGTCTAATAAATAGACACTTAACAATGTCATTATTTAGTAGAGTAAAGCCTGGCTGGCACAGCAATGTCCGAAGATCCGACATTTTGGGGGAAGTGTTGACAGTATCACACAGGCTGCAGTCCTCATGTGTACTGCAAAGTGACTGGAGGACTTTGGACTCTATACCCTGGGTTCAGGATCCTATGTGTTTAACAGAAGCTTGATTACTGAAGATGTCTGCTTATCTACTGCTATCTGTTTGACAAACTGAAATAACCCCTCTAAAATCTCACCAGTGTGAGTGGTGAAGGGATTTGGATTTGTTCCATACGCTCTGCTGGCATGCTCTTGATAAGTGAAGCCTCTTAGCAAAGAACACTGAAGCATCAGCTTTTTGTTCGGCTGTCAGCTCCCAGGAGAAATGTCGGCCTTGACTTTGTTCAGCATGATTGATGGGGTCTCACCTTTGGTTTAGAGGGTTACTCAGGAGTAACATGTACAACATGCTCTGCTCATGCTCTATGGGAGGGAAGTGAAGGGCATGGCCCCAAGGCTGTATCCACCAGTGGTAATGGAAAAGGTCAACTGTCAATACCTGCCAGGCTACAGTATATCATACTCACATATTCACAGAAGGAAATTACTCAAGCTTTTTGGGCTTTTGAGTCTATTTATATTCAAAAGGGTAGTTATAATGAATTCAAGAGCATCACTGGGTGCTCTTGAGTTAATCCTACATCAGTTCCGAGACCGGGTCCAGTTAAGCTCAAACTCAAAGAGTCTTTGAGTGAGAGACAAGGAAAAAAACTGAATCCTACTCAAAACGAAGACTATAGGAAATGTGAACACATTGTGCCAATAAGTAATCCCTCTGAAACACTGCATATCCATCTGTACAGGTCTATAAATATTCATCATCCATTTACTTAGCTTTTTTGACTGAACAATGCAGAAAGAAATTTAGGAGCTTCATTTTTTTGAAGTGCTTTGCCAACATGAAGTGAAGGAGAATCTGAAAGAAGAGTGCATTGTGTTTACACTGCTGCTGACATTTAGGCCATAATTATAAAGAAAGATACAAAGCTCAGATTAGTTCAGAAAAGAGAGATAGTGGGAACTCAAGTAAAAGTCAACTTATATAATTTAAGAGCAGCAGTCCTGCTTTATTCATGTTGATGACTTTGTTCTCATCAAGACAACTCCTGATATCTGGAAAGTTAGTTGGACAAGAACAAACAAACACCAATTGTTGTAAAATTATCAGGGTTTTAGCCAGATTATTAAAACCAATGATTTTCTATGGATGGGCATAATAGAAAAGATGAGAAAACAGTGTGAAGTCTTCGGAAACTGAATCCCATGGTGAGAAATGTAATGTAATGTCTGGACACAGATACTGGTCTGTAGAAGGCCCTATGGATGCTGCTCGGCTGTGGTGAAAACCCGGGGTGAATTTGTTGTTGGAGAGATGCATCACAATGTACTGCAGTGAGATGACAGCTGATTATGCAACAACATGATGGCCACGGCTAAATCTGATTTACTAGTGTCAGACTGACAGGTTGTCATTTTCCTGTCCATCCCCATCTTGTTAAAGTAGCAAATTTGTTGGTCATAAAGTGTGGTCAGGTGCACTACTGTTCAAAAAAGGAGCACAAATGGCAACCATCCTCAGTCATGTGATCGAGCAAGAAAGAGAGAGAGAGCATGTCAATGCTACTACCTGGATAGTTTGACCTTTCACTATACTTATCCCTGTGCGTATTTCCCAGGTTTTGTGAGGCTCATAGTGAGACAAAACAGAAGGACCTCATCAAATGCACTTGTGGCAAATAAGTGTTATCTGTTAGCCAATTCTGTGAAGTGGTTTTTTGGTCTGTCTCACTGAACCTGTAAAAGAACTTCATAAAGGTCATGCTGCAAATGTCTAATAGGAGGATCTCAACTTGTCGGAGTGCAGATAATTCTTTGTTTTTTCACTACAGTTCCTCAGTGAATGTAGTGAAACGTTCAAAACAACATCACATAACATATTTAGGTCTACAGCACATGAATAAATGAATAGACGCATGTTAACTAATACATATCCTCTTAATATTATCTATCTGCTCTATTTGATGTGATCACACTCACCTAAACCCCCTTAAAGTTTTTACGGTCCATGCAGTTAGAACTCATACTTAGCTAGGGTTTTGCTCGTACCATTGCAATGCAATTCTCTCTCTCGCTCTCTCTCTCTTAAAATTCACTCTTTAATCCGGTAACCCGTCACTTGGAATTTATCAGCGACTGAATTCATTTTGTGGGAAACGGTGAAGAGAAAGAGAATCCTTGGATCTGCCCATTTGTTTTATTTGTATGGGTTCTTTCATTAACCATGCTGCTTCTTTCCACCAAACTCTGTAGTAAGCCATTCAATAGTTTTTGTGCAATCCTGCTAAATAACAGACTGAGAAAGAAAAGAAAAAAATAAATTATACACAAATTGTTGTAGGAAACTGATGAATGACAGCTTTTATTATTGTGCTTTTTACTCAGGTTTATTTAGTCCATTTATCCTCAGGAAGTTAAAACCACCTCCTCAGATAGTGTACCACTGAACATAATTGCTACTTTGCTGCTTTGTTTAACGTGCAAGCGAAAGATCAGAAATATTTGCCATCTGAAAGCGGGTTTTACATTTTGAATGACAGCCGGGATTGTGTCCAGAAAAAGAAAAGAAAAGAAACTAATGTTGGCGCAGCAATGAGACGACAGGAGCTGCAGTGTTTTCATTTGGATTTGTTACAAAGCCGCTGAACAGTCATTCATTTTCTTGTCATTAGTGTTTCTGAGGCCACGGCACTGAACTCAAACTTGTTTTACACTAAGAAGGTGTTACATTCCAAGAGCTCAGTAAACAGCCAACGATACAGTTTCACACTTTATTTCCCACATCTCCCACCCTGCTATTCCTCACCTTTTAAAACACGTGACAATACTATATTTAGGGCAACCGGATTTAGAAAACGTATAGAGTCTTAAATAGCCGCGTGATCTCTTGGGCATCGACAAAAGCAGTACGGTGTGTTATTGTGCATTTGAAACTTGTGCTGAAAACTATTCGCTTCATTGAGCAGATATCTGCACACCGATCCATTAGGCAGTCACATTAATCAAGCCAGTATGTTATGATATGACAACGTGTGTCTACAACATGTCTCTTTATGTCACACACACACACACACACAGACACAGAACCCAAATGGTCCAGGTTCAGGGCTCCTGCAGGAAGGGGAGTGCCGCTCCTTACCGCAGCCTCAATCTTTTTTTGATGTTTTGCAGGAGTAGCGCAGATATTGTCGCAGCCCATCTCAGTTTTCATCAGTATCCCCTCCACCATTGGATTTCAGCTATCTATAGCCCCTCTGCAACCTCCTTGCAAACTTTTACTCACTCTACTGGCACATTGTCACACTGACACACACATATGCATGAGGGATTCATTACGAATGCATCCTATGAAAAATACAATACAATTACTGAGGCCTCGCTGTCAGTGCTGCTGGTCCATATATCATTTTACATAGTGGACAGAGCGTGTGTTTGGGTGTGTGGGCGAGTCTCAGAAAATGACTCCAACAAAGGCAGGCATGAGTCACACACACTGATCCAGCTTTTGGATTCATTGAAAGGTCTCAGAACTCTGTATTGCCCTGGGGAGAGTCGGGCTGCTGAATAATAGATGTAAAACAAGGAAGAGAGTTTCTCCACTTTAAATGTGAGAATTCCTTCCTGCACTCGTAACTTTAGCGACGCACTGCCAAAGACTTTCCAAGAAACTGGGTACAACTAAAACTATTAATTGTGTCCATCTGGTTTCATCTCCATTAGGGCTGTGCACAGTACATGATTCAGACATGAAGGGATATTGCTCTCTGTACAGATATAGACTGAGAAGCCTTAATTAGATGACCTGACATCGATTTGCTACAAATGTCACATCACTTTGTAGAGTCATCACTCAAATACAAATACAGTGACAACACCAACACCTCACAACATCCAGCATAACACACAGTTAACAGTAATGGCAAGATCTCTGATATGCAGTGAAAATACACACTATTTGATCAGTCTCCTTCATTGATGATGGCGTTTCATCATGTTCTTATGGAGACAAAACACTAATTTAAACTAAACCAAAATATGAAACCAGCGTGTGAAGAACTATACTAAATTAACAGAAACCATATTTTGCAAGTATAAGGGCTAAAATATCCAAACCACATGAAAGGAGAGATTGGTAACGTGCTTTAACGGGTTGACCACATGTTTAGGGAGATCTGTCGTACCAATAGTATTTTTGCGACTTTAGCAAGGGGTCAAGGTTGTTCAAGGTTAGAGAAACCTCACCACAACACCAACAATCAATTACTACATATAACATATCGTACATTTCAAAGGCCATTCGGGAGGCCATATGTTGCACATCATTCATACCAAAATGTCTTAGTTACTGACAGTTCATCAAGTTTCTTGGATACAAACTATTACTTTGTGATGGACACTGAAGGGGATATCCTCAGGGGCCCTTTGTTCCAGTTTCATTTGCACTTTTAAAACAGCATCACTTTTTAGGCTGAAATCGTGTAAATGATTTATAATTTTGAATGTCAGGACTCACAGACACTTGGATGTCACAACAGGACCAGAATGGAGAATTGAGAATGGAGAATTTTTTTTGTTTTTTACATTTGAAGAAGATGTCGTCAGTGACTTCAATTGTATTGGATTCTGCTCAAACAAAGTTAACTTTTTATATCTAGAATTTTAGATTTTTGGGTGAACTATCCCTTTAAGACTCAGTGCACAGTGAGTGCACAGGCAGGGGCTGGGGGCTGGAGCGGGCCTCCTCCTACCAGGACGGTCGGCGGCTCGAATCCCAGCCCAAGCCGAAGTGTCCATGGGCAAGATGAGAACGGCCCCTCATAGATGTTGAATGCACTAATTAGAAGTCGCTTTGGATAAAAGTGTCCGCTAAATGACATGTAATGTGATGCAGGCAGACCACAGACACCTTTTTTTTTCTTTTTTCAGAAGACGAGAAAAACCTTACCTACCTTTAAATGCCGAAATGTTAACACTAGAAAACATGAATACGCTTCATACTGAGCGGTCAGCAGTCAGGTAACAAATACTTCAAGGGTTATGTCACAGGCCTGAATCGGCACAGATGAAATCAGGGACCCAGAGTCATGGTGTCACGCCTGTCGACCCATGATGTCACATTTACCTTGTTCTCCTTTTCTCCTGCCACACCCCCCACCCCCCTGTCATCCACTCCCATCTGCGCTGCACTGACTCCTATGTTCCTGCCATCTGTCATCTCCTCACCTTGGCTGCAAACTTACAAACAAATTACAAATTCTAATCGTGGACAAAAATCGGAATGATGACCACACCCACTTACTTATGTGTTCTATGGGATTCTGCATCAAAGTGTGCAGCAATATCCACCACACAGAGGATGAAGAATGTTGCCAAGGCGACCAGAGCAGCCACCTAACTCCTCACGCCCTACATCCACCCACCACAACTTATCTAGTAACACTGTGCTGTCCCTGTGCAACTAGATCCAAAAATGAGTGTTTGTTTTTGTCTAAAATGTGTCTAATGTATTAAAACAACAAGATGTATTAAAATATTCAGTTTTACAGTCTCGTGCTTCCTCCATGGTGAATTTCAGAGGCAGGCAGGATGGAAATGTATTCACTGGCAGAGCGAGTGATGAAGAGCTTGTTAAACAACAAAATGTTCTACAATTCTGTTTTATCAGCAAACTGTTCTCATCATTTGGAATCGGGACGTGGTCTGTGGCTTGAATAAAACATTAGCTACAGTCGGTGCACATGGTAGAGACACACACAGGCCTTCGAGTGTGGCTTTAAAAAAATCTTTGTACATTAATTTTACAATGTTTCATATGAAATGTTTCCTCTTCACATTTCATAATTGTTATGTTTCTCCATGTCAGGAATATGTTCATCCTAAACATTGAGTAGTAAAGGTATCCCCCTGTGTACTTTAAATCAGATCAGAGTCTTTTCACGCATCGAGTTCCACATCCATCAATCTACAGATGTTAGTCGTGCTATTACAGCCAAGGAGCTGCTTTCTATATCCCAGCTGCATTTTTATATCAATGTCTTGCTTTGGTATTCAGCCGACAACCTCTGCAAGCAATCTTAAAAACAACTGCAAAGATATAAATTGTGAGAAAGTGAGAGTTGTGTGATCGCGGAGACCAGTGGAGATTAAATTAAAGAACGATATTCTGCTACGTTGGCATTTACCTTTTACTCTGCACTCCTCCAGAGTTCTGTTGTCGGGCCACAAGCAGAACTATCAGTCAGCTATCGACACAATGCTTTTCCTCAACACAACAGTGCAGGCAAAACCATCGACCTCACATCTATCACTCCCACCCATTTCTCATCCATCTGTCAACACTGTGGTGCTAGCACCCATCCCCATGCTAAACAAAACAAACTTTATGCAATGCGGCAGAAGAGGAAGGATAAATAGATTCATGAAAAGAAGAGAACATTTTCTATATTTCTATTTCAGTCGTAAATCAATAGCCAAGATATATCTCCCTCCCAGTGTAAGAAGGAGGAGGTGTAACTGGCAGAGGTGGGAGCGCAGGACAGGCCCAGTGAGATAATACAACATAACGCTGCTCTACCATGTGGCTCGAAGGTGTTTTTGTTCTCTACCTTCTTTCATGTAACTTTGTACAAAAGTCTAGATATTCACGAAAAGGAGATATTACTATACAACTATAGCAGAGGCCATATTGAAGAAGTTCAGAGATTATTTTAATTAAATTCTAATAATTTATTATTAGAATTTAATTCTGGGCGGCTGTGGCTGAGGGGTAGAGTGGTCGTCCTCCAACCTGAAGGTCGGCGGTTCGATTCCCAGTCTGAACCATCTGCATGCCGAAGTGTCCTTGGGCAAGATGCTGAACCCCGAATGGCCCCCCCTTAGAATAACAAAGTGCTGGGATAGATGCACTGTATGAATGTGTGTGAGAATGGGTGAATGTGAAACTGTAATGTAAAGCGCTTTGAGTGGTCATCAAGACTAGAAAAGCGCTATATAAATGCAAATCCATTTACCATTTAATATCTAATATTACAAGAAGAAAGTCAATTTTATGAGACTATCTTCAGGAGTTTAGACTGGTGGTTATGTAACAGAGCGAATATTGAAAGAGCAGCCTGTCCCCTGTGTTAATAAAGAGTATGGAGCATCTTGTTAAGTTTTACTATAATAAAAGTTTATCAAAATACTCATCAGCACCACATTATCATAAGTATCAGGACTTCGTAAAGATACTGATATGAAGAAAGAACTACACAGACTTAAAGGAAGCCTCTTCTGTGTAGATGCAACGTTGTGTTTGAGGGTATAGGATCCAGAGGAAGTGAGCCACAGGAAAGCAAAGGTTCTTCTTGCTGGTATTTCTAAGGTTATTTTGTTTAGTGTCTTTATTCTGCTAATATTATGACTTTTTCTCATTAAATGACACGTTTATTCACATGATATTACCACTGAATTTCTTATAATATTACAACTTTAATCTCAAAATCTAAGATTATTTTTACAATTTCCTGAATATGGACCTAATTTTTAATTGTTTATGACCATTATCTGCCGTAGAAATAGAGATGAGAACATTCATTTAAAATCCCAAACAGGGCACATCTCACAAGTTGTAATGAATTAGCTGCAAACTAAAGCTGCCATTATCATATACAGATGTTTTTTTCCATTCTGTAATATTTTCTTAATAGTGGCTTCTAACAGTACATTTTTTTGTATCTATTTATTTTTTTGTTTAGAAAAATGATCCGTTTTTAAAATTGATGTTGGACACCATCTCCCTGCTTTTACCTGGAGTCCAAACGAAGTTGACAGTGGAGACATGCAAGCTAATTGATCAGCTCCACACGGCTCCCCTGGAGAAAACCAGGTCAACTGCTGCAGGCAATCTATTTTCCATTTCTGGCCCTGCAGCTCGATTGAGCAGAGTCACAGTCACACCTGTAAACACAGAAAAAAAAAGGCTCCTTCCTGCCACAGGCCGAGGAACAGCCACTGAGTTCTGGGCTCTCAGACAATAGTCACTGGTGAGGAGCCAATACTGAGGGAGGCATGTAGACACTGCAGGGGCAAACACCTGAAGTGACCTCCTGCCATGACACGTTAACAAGTCGGTGCTCCATAGTACTGCCATGAAGCCAGTTTGACACAAGCATCAGCTCTCTGCATTGTTCCTCATACACTGTGAGAGAAATAACAAATAAATGGTGACACACCCATTTTAATTCTTTCTTTTTTGGCACTAGCATTTAAACTGAAACACATCCAGCATTTATCTCTTTGTTTGAGCAAATTCACTGATTTGATATAAAACTTGTTTATTTTCCTTTTGAGTTTTAAGGAAACAAACAATAACTAGGAATAGATGATGCATGGGCATCAGTGTTGTGGCTTTTACAAGAGGTAAACTTCACAGGAAGGACGTACCTGCAGTGTGTGTGTGTGTGTGTGTGTTTGGGGGGGGGTAATTGCTCGATGCTTGATGTTAAATTGCTTGACGCAAGCAATCTTTGCCCACATGCGAGTTTGGCTACTGAAATTCATCAGAAAACGATGTGGCCCTGGATGTGATAGGGGTGCATGAGCATCGAGGAACTTCTTGCGTTTCATTTCAGCACATGTTATCATGTTAGAACAGCTATGCCTGCATGAGCTGCTCATCTGAGGCATGTCTCCTGTGTGGGAGCCAGGCTGACCTTCTAAAGTGTCGTGCTCTCAACTAATTTCTCTGCGTTTCACAGCAAAACTGTTATCTTTTCTTATCCCTGTTGAATATTTCACAAACATAAATATTTGCAAGACTTCCTGTTTCAGAGTAAAAGCACTCTGAACTCATTCATCTGTTTTAACAAGGTTTATATTTATATTACGGAACCGGGAAAGGAAAAACTTCCTACTAGAGTCATGACATTTAGTCAAGAACATAGGCTACTATTATTTAAGGAAATACAGTTATCATTCCAGAAACCTCACACAGCAGCTCCGCAGCAGAGACACCCCGAGTGTGAACTGCAGACATGAGTGAGACACAAAAATATCAGTGATGCAGCCGTCACACGCGTGTGCAGCGGGCCCACGTGTCAGTCATAAAAGCAACAATGTCCTCCACAATTATATATTTTTGTCTTTCAAATTAGTCAAAAACATTCCCATTGGACCTGCCAATCAATAGTTTTGACGTCATTCAGTTTCATTTTTCTATTACCATTTTTCAATGGAGATTTTCTACTGTTATTTCATCTCAGTCATTGCCACTGCCATGCTAAGGACAATTGACATGATATATGTAAAGTAAAGCATATCTACGTATACATAAGCATTTTAAGAAATGTTATGACACTTTTGAGCTGTAAACTAAATGCTATGCCTCCCCCCAGTCACAGATGAAAGGCCCTCGTCCCCCAGCACCAGTCCTTTAGTGGAAGCCGATCAAACGGCGTTCATTTCTAAATATATATATATATATACATTATTCATTAAGAGTTTACATTGTTTCTGACTGAAACTCGACTGAGTACTTTCTCCGTTTTGGTACATTCGTTTTTTGACTGCTGTTTCGAACACCACCAGACCACACTCCATCCCTTCAGACCTTCATAGAGCTCATCAGTTTTTGTAGATGGTCACACAGGCCCTGTATTTGCATTCTGCCTTTTTCATAATCATCATTTTCAGCTCTGAGAGCTCCAGCTTCTGGTACCACCGACCCCATCGGATCACTGAGGTCCTCCACCACACAAACGTCTGCTTTAAACGAGAAAAGTCTTCCAGCTCCAAAGTCCCTCTCACACAGGGGCCTTGCAAATGTGAGTTCCTCTCCATTTTTCTTCAATTAATCAGTTTAATCCAATCATACAATATAGTGTGTAATGCTGTAACACTCACACAGCCACTCTTCTGAATTAGGGAACCTTTATTTTGCCTTTGACACTTAAAGTGCATTTGCTGACATTTTAAAAGCATGACTTGCCATAGTCAGTCAGTCTGGTGTGTTTCTTTCATATTAGCAGTTGTGTGAATTATGAATCTTGCAGGTTATGAAGCAATAGGGGGAAAGGGCTTTTATTCCCTTGTTGTTAAGACAAATCTATCTGAACAGATTTAGCGGTTGCTTTGAAGAAGTAACTGCCTTAATTAAATTCAGTCAAGTCAAGTCAGAGGATGAATTGCTCTGTGTTTACAGTGATTGATTGACTGACATGTCATGTTAATGGATACCTCTATGCTGTATCTCTGGATTGGGACCACTAAACATCGGGTGTCTTTGATAACAGATCCTGTAACCGTGCAGAAGAGATGCATGTATCTGTCATGCTCTGGGCTTACCTGTTTCTTGGTCACACTGGTGCTCACAGGGGTCCAGGAGGCGTCGTCCACACAGCTCGTTGACCCAGGGCCCGCTGGCGTTCTGCTGGGAGTACAGCGAGATCTGGGCAGGGTTCAGCCAGTCGGAGGCGTCCAACTGGCTCCCCTGCAGCAAAATGAACCTCGATCCTGAGGAGGAGAGAAAGGGGAGGGACGTAAAGACAGAGTGCGAGGAGAGGAGATGCAGAGGCAGGAAATGAGGGTCAGATGGAGGGTAGAAGAGAAGGAGGAATGGAAAATAAGTAAAGGGATGTGGAGAGGGTGAATGGGTGGCAGGTGGAGACAAGGTGTAAAAGCAGGAGAGAATGATTTGGGATGCATACCTTATGACACCACATTGATTCACTTGATCCAGATTTGTTTTTATTTGGATCTGCACCAAATTGCACACACTCATAGGTATCACTTCCCCTGAAATTCGATTTTAACATTTAAAATGTTTTTGATTTTCTTTTTACAGTAATTAAAAACCAGAAAAGACGCTGACATTGAACTTAACAACTAAAATATCGTCAGCCACAATTATGGAGCCAAATTGATTCCACACGGAAATGGAAAATTACAGGAGAGCTAAATGCAACCCCTAGTGTAAGATAGTCTTCTCAAAAAATAAAATAGGATTATTTGAATAGAAGCATTTCATTAAAATGAAGTCAACTAAGAAAGTGTTTGGTTCAATATTATTTTGACCCTGAAAAACACATTATCAAAATCATGATGCCAAAGTCTTATGTATCATTAAAGTCTGAGATGACTTCCAACCAACAAGGCAAACCTTGAAAGCAGCAAACTCATTTATAAACATTTTCAAATTGTCAGGAACATTTCAATGAAGTAGTGGGAATAACAACAAGAATAACATATTCATTTGTGTTATCATCAGAATCCACAGGCAGCAGCTGGCGTTCTATTTACTTTTCTTATTTTATTGGATTTGGCTGGAACCCTTAATCTCCAAAAATGATGTGTGGTGGTGGATAATAAGTAAATTTTCATTTCTTCGGTGAACTTTCCCTTTAAATTCTCTGGGAATTCACTTTTTAGGCAAATTATTATGGTAAATTAGCAGCTATCAATCAACACTCCTGACGATTATTACGTTACGTTAGTATAATAAGTGGCACTTGTGACATAAATAGAGTGAAACAATGGGATCCTTCTTCACTTCGGCGTCAGATCAACACCTTCTCCAAGCTAACAGTCTTTAAGGGTGTTTTCATGGGGCCTTATTATGATTTTGCCAATAAATGTAAATTAGCGAGAGATATGCAGACTCATTAACGTCTGGAAGATTTTGCGCTTGTGAGGTGATGTTCACAAGTATTCTTAAGTTTGTAAATCAACCTTTGCAAACCTGTAAAATAAATGTGCAATTGACTGTATGAGTTTACACAAATGCAATTTTAAAAGGGAAACTGAAGTAACAACACATTTTCACTTCTTTGACAGTCCAATGAAAAAACGTCAAGTTCGTCCAATCAGAGGGCTCTGTTGCCTTGGTCTCCTCTGCAGGTCCTAAGAGTTATTGTTGAGCTTTGAAATTGATGACGGCCAACTCTAAATCTGCAGTGCATGTGTAGAGTATAGATCACTGTAGAGGTGTAGGGACAACGTTTGTATTTGTGGCTTCAGCTAATCACAAACACAATGTGAGGAAATTAGTTTCACGCTTTGTTTCTTTACATTGATGTTTAAGTACTTATTTTCTTCACTTTTACAAATGACGATCTCTTTTTCAAAGGTTGATTTACAAATTTAAATATCGTTTGTAAAAATCCCTAAACATACTCCAAACAAATTTGTCACATTTTTGATGCCCATGCAAATGATTCTTCTTCAGCTTAAACTTGTTTTAGAAACAATGAAGGAAAAGAGAAATAAATGAGACAACTGTCATCAACCATTGTAATGATGTGGTTTTTTTCTATGTGAATTTTGCAAGTTACATTCTGTTTGTGAATCACGGCCATTGTGTAATCATGTTTTTGTTTTATTTTGTATTTGCTTTTATGGTCGTTTTGTTTAAAGCAACTATACAATCCCCTTTTAAAAGGTGTAATTAATGAGTTCCACTGAATAGACTGAGTTGTCTGAAGGGTTGACTGCTGGAATGCTGTTGTGTGAGCTGCTGTCAGCAATTCTTTACTTTACTAAAGCCAAACAGTCAGAACCAGGTTGATGTGCTTGACATGTCTTTGGTTGTTTGCAGCAGCCTGGAGAAAGATACTGATTTATCCCCTGTGTGATCTCTGTAAATTAGCAGCTAGACTCATTGACCAAAGCCCCGTCCATCTGCAAACATGCAATGCACAGGGCATTTGCTAACCCAGACAACTCTAATGAATTATTGGCCAGCTCACTGTGCCCCAGTTAGTACTGTCCTCTTTGATGATCCCTTTAAAACCAGAGCACGCCCTGCAAATGGCTGCACGCTTCTTTTTTGCTTAATGTGTAGAGTTCTAAAATGACTTGGAAAAACTCCCAAATTTAAAACACCTATAAGATGCTTCTATGTTTTTTTATGCCCATTTTGATGTCTTTGGCAATCATGAACAAGCACTATTTGTGTTTCTGCATCATGATGCGGATTCTAATTATAAACATAAAGGCTTTATGGTTGTGTGCAAAAATGAATCCACTAACAGATCTCTGAAGAATTAAACCTATTTAGCAAATTATCAAACAAGGGTTGATTTGATACAGATAATCATTATCACCTGAAGTGTGAATCTCATGGGAGATCATGAATGCCTGGAAAGTAATGACTGGAAGCAGCTGTTTCAGAAAATCATAAATAAAGACAAAGAATTTTCAAGCATTAAATCCCCAACAGAAGCTTCATAAATATGAATATATTATAGGATTATAAGATAATTCTTTTTCTGGGTTCACCCTGAGGCTCATGAAGTTGTGACAAAATTAACTGAATAGCTGACTTTTCAGGTATGACAAATAAATAACAGGAGACAGGAGCAAAGTAACACAAAAACATGATTTGGTCTGAGCAAAAATGTCTCTTCATTTAAACTGACACAAACCATGTATAATTACAGACGGAGCAGGATTTCTTACTCAGCTGTGACTGTAGTGGCACCACAGAAGCGGTGTGCTCAGTGCTGCCACTGGTGGCCAGAAGATATTATATAGCTGTATCTACAAGAAGTTTTCCTCAACAATCTCCAAATCGTATATGCCACTGGGTGACTGCAATGTCCAGTCTCCAGCAGATGGCCATTCAGGATGGAACTAGGGCAGTCCCAGACCAGGGCGGGGGTGATAGATGGCAAAGTTCTCTCTCCAGCTGCTATTGGTGCAATCATGTTATGCTGCGTAGACCACTGGCTATTCCAAAAAGTAGTTTGTTCAATTTGGATGTGTCTCAAATAGAGATGGTAGTAGAAAAACCCCATCCCACATAATTCAATCTTAGATAATATCCCTTTGCAACATTTCTATTTCAGACTATCTCTGAGATTGACAGAAGAAAGTTTCTCTGGTCTTTTGTTGTATGGATCTTGAATAGCAGCAGATATTGTTACCCTGTGTAAGCACACGGATATCTCCGAATGATAACTCCCCCTGATGTGAAAGGCAGGGAAGAAAGGTGTTACTCCACAGCTCTGTGCTTTTCTCCACAGTATTTGAAGGTAGACACATGCGCAGCTGGTGGCATTAATAGCCTCTTTCCCCTGTGGGAGAATCCCAATTGTTCACCTGATTCACCTTGACGTGAAATCAAGTCTGATGAGATTGTGGAGACATTTATGGAAACATTCTAAATCGATCCCGGTTTTGTAATTCAACGGACGAATTTGCTATCTTTCATCTCTCCTCTTCAAAGTTCCCACCATGGATGCCTCCCTGGAATTTTAATATCTCCTTGGCAGGCCGGTGTATATATGCCACCGGAAAGCAGCACTGTTCCAAATCAAATCAGGCCTACAGATGATAGATGAGCGGGCCTAGTCACAGTCCATAATACATCTGGACTGCCAGCTCACTCCTGTGACAGCTGAAAAATGCCAATGAGCCAGCGCTCGGCCCCCGCGGTGGTGTTTTTTTTTCTTTTCTGCAGGTGCTACATTGGAATTCATTAGCGAGGTGGTTGAACATCTCAGAAAGTACAAGGGGAAGATTGATGGAGGGCTTGCCGTGGGTGGTCACAGCTACCTGGCCCCAATGTGCTGCGATGCTTCCAGGGCACATCTGTCGGCTGGTCTCGCTCGGGGGAAACCCGGGGAAGGGGGTGGTCAACCTGACATTTACCTTTGTCTTGCAGAGAGCAGAGCAAATATAGCCCGACCACAGGCACTGGGTTTTTTGAGAAATGTAGCACACTGAATTCCCTGGTCGGTGGCAAAAAGCAAAAAGAGCAAAGGGAGCTTTGAACGCCCCTTAGAGGTGTGTGGTTGGAAAGTCTTACCGTCGGCGATGAGGTGCTCCGGCACGTGGAGGATGACTCGGACTGAAATGGTGCAGGAGAGGTGAGAGGAGTAAACCAGGCCAATCACACAGCTGATGACACTGATCAGAGTCAGGGTGGTCTTATTGATGGGGCTGCGTGGGGAACCTGCTGCTGGGAAACAAACAAGTAAGCACAGGGAGGGAAGGGGGGGAGGTGGGGGACAACAGACGGAGAGGAGATACATGAAGCAACTCTATTCCCCAATGACGCCCCCGGTCCCACAAACATGCACACAGTCCCACAAACATATACATACACAGCCTACACAGGCTTTACAAACAAGCCAAAAAATAGGCTTAGGGCCCATGAAAAGAAAGGTCCTTTGGATCAAAAACAGCAAGCCTTAGGGAGGTTTAGCCCAGACATGGATCAGTGGCACAGAAATAAGGTTTACTTTTGAAAGGTATTAAAATCCACGCTGGGATGTGATGGGGAAAAAAAGAGAGTTGGGCAGAAATAATAAAACAAACACTTCAGAGGTTGTTGTGCAACCTTCCCTCACTTCCCTTATCTCCTTTAGTGCAGGGGGGGGCAAAACAGTGTTAAACGTGACCTCATACCCACAGGGGCATGCATACATTCACATTATCACACACATACACAAAATCACACAATGACCTTGAATCCACGCCAATCGCACTTTGTCTCAAGTTATTTCTCTCACTAGCTGAATAACTTTCACATTCAAAAGCTGAACCCAAGGCAGCTCTTTAAACAAGCGCCCCAGTAGAAAGTGGCATATCAAATTATATTTAAATCTGGTTTATTTAATCAAGTGTTTTACCCAGAAAGAGAGTGTGCCCCCCCCCCACACACACACACACTCTTTGATTCACAATTTCAAAACGTTGTATTTATTTTTTACAACACTAAAATAATCATCCCCAGTAGAAATGGGGCTAATACATGAAAATGGTTTGATATTCAAGGCATCTCTCGTAATTCTTCTGATTTGAAGACATACTTTTGTCCTCCCTGATGAATCACCCTTTCCTCTCGTTCTGAACAACACAGTCAGGGGCAGAGTCGCAGCCACTCTTTTCTTAACCCTCTCATTAAAGGTGTTGGCCACACTTCTGGAGGCTTTGCCGTGTTTGTGACACCTGTGCACACGACAGCGGAATAATTGGCCCGGAGGCTTTGTAAAAGCTTGTAACGCCTTCTGACAGCAGCTATCATTTTAAGGGCTTTGTCTCTTTATTTTCTTTCCCTATTCCTTTTATTTATTTCTGCTTCCTCTCCCCCGTACTCCAGAAGTGCACAATAAAGCTTCAAGGACATGACATGCTGTCAGGTAAAAAAACGTGCTTTGACACTTTGGCAGCCTTTTGCACAGGATCCCCCTTAGAAATCATATTTCTTTATAATAATATTTCAAATTGTGCTGATCTTCAAGTCACAGGATGCTATGGAATTCAACACGTTTTCATGAATGACCTCTGATCTCTTCATCTTGTTTGATTTCAGGCAACAAGATTGTACGACGATGCAACTGAGATCAGTTTCACATGCTCACAACCACTGGACACCGGGACGTACACACGCAGCATAACAACAGATTGTACACGTTTTCCTTCAGGAGTCAAATTCACGAGCACACACACACAAACACTGGAGCTATCCATCTGCTCTGATGCATTGTAAAGGTCACTTGTCATGCGACATGGGGATGGTGATACCATCCGACGGCGGGATAAACTGTCTGTAGGTGTACGAGTCCTCCTTACCCCCTGAGCCCCACGCGCTGTTGGCGTTACCGTTTCTCATACCTCGAGTCCGGCGCCGACTGCGGTTTGGGTCGGTGTAAAAGGCCAGCTGAGGCTCGCTGTCTGCCTCCGTCCCAGAGTCCCCGTCTGGGTTCAAGAAAGTTGAACCCGCTGTTGGATTCACACAAAACAAATACACCGCCAATGAAAAGAAGCTGTGGACCCGCGCGGTGGGGAGTGTGGCCTCAAGTTGGCCTCACAGACAAGGCAGGGAGGAGGGGGCGAGAACGGAGGGTGAACCCACGGCTGGATTCATTGTGGAAACAGATTCTGAGCATGAGACGTTTTCTCTAATCAATACTTGAAATGTGGCCGAGAGAGTTAACAGTGTCTTGCTGTAAAGAATCGTGTGGAAACCCCTTTTTCTTATATACTCGTCTAACATTGCTGACAAATTTTGTTTTAACCATTATAGGTACTAATCCATCAAGATAACTCACAATTAGAAGTTACTATAATATATACTACTCAATGATCGGATTGAAACTAAGCCCATGAACTCTCTCTCAGAAATTGAGGCCACGACAAGATGTGGGTGCAGCAGTGAACAAGATGCAGCCTCTTCAGTTTGATCGGATACATTTTTTGTCAAATGTGTTTTCTGCAAATGTCCTTGGGGGGAATGCATTAGAGCAAATCACAGTTCACCTTGACTTGTCGAGTAAAACCCTGCAGGGTTCACCATGCAGAGTGAACCTTTCAGGATGGAAACTGAAAATATCCTCCAGTGAGGGTCTGAGACATCACAAAGTCTAAATAGCGTTACCATTCACTGAAATGCATATTGCAAAATTATATGTATCAACTTCTAGTATAAACCACTGACTGTTAAATCAAGGTGAGCATCAAAATCATAAATTAGGTATTAAAAATATTTTCGCAATATTTTAAGCAATAAATATTTATTCAGTCAGTTTTTACATTGAACTGGACTATAAGATTACAAACCTACCATACTGCTACTGGACTGTTGTATTAGTGTACTACTGCTTCTAGATACAGCCACATTATACACCTCTTCACAAAGGTGAACAATATTGATGGGGCTTCGTCTTGAGTAAAGAGTTCATGGTTTATTTGCTTTGCCTTTGACCAACTCAATTTAATTGTTCCATCTAAGTGTCCAATTAGCACTTCCTGGCATAATTGGAAATGTGTGTAAATCCTCAGTTTATTAATGTATGGGCTATTATTCGATGTTTCCTTTAACACATTCTCAAACAGCTCTGTGTGAGAGAAAAAGCTTCAGAAATAGAAAATACACAACAGGAGATGAAAAGATTTTTCCAATTTCGTAATGAATTTCCCCTTGCTCGGTTTAACTGTGCAGGACTACTGACAAAATGGTTGCACTGATTTCAAAAATGCTGCTCCAATCGAAACTTCAAAGTTATTTAAATCCATGACTTGTACCTATTGGGTTGAACACAGCAACTCAGTCGATTACAATAACACAATCTGTTAGATGAAATTTGGTTGAGAAGGATCTATAACAATGCACTGTGAAGCGGCACAGTTGTTGTTGCTTGTTCCTGGAGTTTCCATTCAAATGCAGGTCTGTGAAGTCTTTTAAATATGCCATCACTGTAATAATTAAGAAAGGTGAAGTATCAACCGAAATAGGAGTACTGTACAGAGCATTTGTTAGTGTCTAACAATCTGTAGTGTATATGGAATCCTCTCAATCAAAAAGTTCAAAATTCCATATTATGTCATATTAATGATATTGAATGAATGCATTTTGTCCTATAGATCCTTATACAGCACTGTTTTGGTTGCCCTGACAGGAGCATATGTAAAACATACTATGATGACCATATGTTATGTAAGTGTTTTGTTTAAACTTGCATTTATATATGTGGACACCTATCTTTTATATTTATGATATGACATACAGTATATATACATAATATAGTGTTCATTATATTTTCATTTTGCATTCAGTAGACATCCAGCTATTGATTACTGTTCACTTCCTCCATTTCGAAAATGTCAGCGACTAGGGAAGACTGAGTTCACGGAGATGATTCATCCATTATTCATGATTCTCAAGCGTTTATCTGCTTGATCAACAGTGTGAAACCGGAGAGAATCTCACGCACAATGGTGTTAAACTGAGATTTGAAATGGCTTTTATCATTCATAACATTTAACGTAGAGTGAATAAAGTCCCAGAGTGTAAAACGCAATGTACCAAACAATACTGTGACAACATGACAGAGTTTTGTGTAGACAACAAGATGCAGTGACTGATCTTACACATTGTTGGTAAAATCGGGTAGGTGACATCGTGACAGAATAAATTACTTTCAAAAAAATATAAATGAAAACAAATCCATGATACAGAAACCATAAAGGGGTATAGGGTATATTTGGCTCTGGGTTTTTACTGCGTTTATTGGTTTATAACTTTTGTGTAAAGTGTAAAGTGCTTTTCCACATGCAAGGATGAGGCAGGATAAATGCAAAAAAAAATGGCTCCACAGCTTTAGCAAAATAATCCCATTTAAACTCCAACGATTTTTCATTTTGTATTTCGGTGAGATACTAAACGTCCCTCTCTTCAACAGCGAGCCCCACTGATCAGCCCTTTAGAGCTACATTATGCTCTTAAGGACCAGGACTGCTACAAAGAGGGGTAAACAAACTGCTCTTATGATACAATGCATTTCAGCTGAGTGTGTTTTAGCAAAAAGCATTAGCTATATTTAGAGGGCGTGTATTGAAGCTTGCATTACAAGTGTTAGTGGGAACGCAAAACCAAAAAGTGATGGGGGGAAAATCCATCAAAGCAGCAAAGATTTGCAGCCTCAGCGGGATATATGTGAATCCAAATAAAATTCATGCTAACATTGTTCAGTGACAAGAGCTTTAAAAATCCCCGACCAAGACAAAGCTCTTGATTAAACTGGAGAAGATCCCTCGGAAACAATGGAGGAATGAAAACACTGTTGGCAGCAATGTCAATGTGACAAACTGAGAAGGACTTTCTCCTGACAGCAGCTCCATCAGTTTTTCATACTGTTGGTTTTAGAACAATATGCACTGAAGATATGAATGTGTCGCGTAAATGTTATTGGCACCCATGACTATCTGACAGCACAGATGTTGGTGTTGCTTTGCTTCACAAGCAGGACAGGGCTTTTTGATGACACCAGTGTTTCAGCAGCATTTTGCACGTCTGATTTAATAATAAAGCAATATTCAGCTTACAACCGCTAGATACACTGGCAGGGAACAAAGTCCTCCACAACCTAATTCAGTGCACTTACCAAAACTCTGCGGGGAAACAGTGAAATGTCTATAATAATTATAATAATATAATTATAATCTCTTTGCAGCAAGCTCTGGATTGCAGTAAAACATATTATCCATTAGATAGCTATGATAAATAGACCTAAGTTAAATATCTATAAATCAAGCATAGAAAAAATACACTGCATTTCCAATTTCATTTTAGCTTTTACATTTTTGTGATCGGAGATTTCTGGTTGTTTAATGTCCCTACCACATTTTCTGCCAGTGTTTCAAAACAGCTGTTGAAGAAAATGCCTGGAAACCAGAAAAATACTGACTTTGTGATGGTGGTTGAAGAAAAGTAAGTGGGTTAACAAAGTCATTAGGGTTCATCCTCTGGGGACATTGAAAGTCTGAACAAAAGTAATTTATCTTCAACTCTGAAGTTGTGAGGACCAAATTGGCCGACTGAACAACGAACCTTGCTATCCCCTCGGGGATGCTGGTAGCATGACTTACCAAAAAAGGATGTAATCTTGTAATTTTTTAAATTGACCCGATGGGGTATCAGGCTGTCTTTTTACAAACTCCACCAATTTGTGGAAATGCAATGTATATTTTTAAGAAAGTTTCAGTGCAAGCAATAGACAAGTCACTTAGATTTAAATCTGCAGTCTTATCTCAAAGTTACGGTTTATACTCTATACACTGTAGGGATTCCATCTGTAGCATAATGGGTTGAAGGATAAAGACAAAAGTGTAAGTCTGAATGTTCTCCAATCTTTATCGTATTACAATTAGAATTGAACTTTTCTCTTGCTGCTGTAGCACAGAGCGACAAAAAATATTTCCTTGTCTGTTTTTTGTGTCTGATTTAATTCTGATAGTACCAACTTGTAAAATAAGACCCGAGAGCTAACAGAGATGCTCAAGTCTTTACATGTTCATTTTAGTCCTCCTGACACATCAATGGATACAAAAACATTTGTATTCATATGTAATAATGAAAAAAGACCTGTTCAAGGTTGTCAAGCACTTTGGTGACTGCAGCCGATCAATATGTAGCCTTCAGAGAACAGAATCTAATGGGCTGCACCTGCTAAACAGAGAATAAGAATAATGTTGTGTCCTTTTCAAGCTCGATGGCTGAAAGGTTCAGAGTTTACGAGCAGTGAGTCAGCCTCAAAGAGTCAATAAAACGGTAAATAGAGGAGCAGGATCCAGAAAGCTACAGGGTAACTGATACTTTGGAATGGGACGGTGTGAGGATATCTTCATTGATCGAATGCAGAATTAAAAATAGATGGCGACCATGTGGGAAACAGGTGATGTAAGAGTGTGTAAAACTTAGGAGGTGCAGTGGGAGCACAGGCGAACTTGGAGCGAAGGAAATCCAAGAAGAAAAATGTCAGAGCAACAAACATGGATATTAAATCACCCAGTATTGAGAAACAGTCCCATCCCGGCCGGATCAATGACAGGAGCTCAGACACACTATTTATAAAACTAGGACAGCTCTGTGGAGAACGAAGGCAAACAAAACACTGACAACAAGTTTTCACTCCAATTAGGTTCCAGCATGAAATCCTTCTGAACAATGACAGACTATTTAATTAAAGGCAGATGATGCTTAATGGCTTTTGGGGGGTTTGGGACCTATAATTGCCATTTATGCAAGTGTGATCTATATTTTCTCCAGTCAAAGTGGGCGGAAATACATTTAAATTCCCATTATTGATTAATCTATTAACAATTGTTTTGAGTGTTATTTGGGGATATACACTGGAACTATAAGTAGCATGTTTGGTTTTTCTGTCTGAGGACTGGCTTCGAAATCTTTAATCGATATTCATGGTCCCCAGAGATGGACTATACTGACTTTGACCATTCTCTTATACGAGGTTAACATCCCTTTCTTTAGAGTAATTCTTTCAAAGCCAAATACAAATCTTAGGAACCTTTGACTATTCCTCTGGCACCATCAGAAGGTTAACTCGTTTAAAACGTCAATATCTCCACATCTAATTGAGGGATTGACACAAAGTCTTTCTACCATTTATTTGAGGATTAAGGGCAGAGAAAGTCACTCCTTGTTAAGTCCTATGTGGGAAACAAGTTCATTTGTAAATGTGGGCTATATTGAAAAATGTATTGATGGTTTTATAATCCATCCAATGGCCTTGTCATCAACCTCAGCCAGCGTTAGAAGGTTATTAGTATAAAAACACACAACTCCCTCTTCCACTTGCTTTTCTGTAGTCTGTGTATTTATTTTTGGCCTTTTTCAGATTTGCTTGGTGAGTGTTGGTTTTGTGTGTTAGTTTATCATCCCCCTTAGCCCTCTCTCTCCTCTCTCTCTCTCAGCACACTTGCCCTTTCTCGCATATCAATACCCATGCCCGTTATCAAGCCATCCCCAACTCACAGCAAGAACCCTGCAGCCAGTCCCAGCCATATTGTTGTGCAATCCATTGGTTTGTCTGTGTGCCACGCTTCAAGCTCTTCCTCAAGAATAACAGACACTAGTACCTCTGTCAGAGAGCTGGCCTGCCGGCCTGCCTGCCTGTCTTACACCTGCTCCCTGTGTCTTCAGGATCATCTTTCTGCCTGTCCACCTTCTCTGCCTCGGGGTCATCTCTGCAAAGCCACTTACCGGATACCTCCCCCCTCATCTCTACCACAAGCCTCAGCCTGCCACCATCTCTTCGTCACTGCCCGAGAGACAATAAAATATATATTTTTTACCCCTTGCCAACTTGTCCAGTGTCTTTATTTGGGTTCAGCCTTGAGCCATGACATTTATTTAATGCGCAAAGCATATTTTGTGTCTAAATAAACAGCCAATGTGCTTCATCCCCCAAAACCATTCCACTGTCAGTTGAAGGGGATCCTCGTCCGATCATTTCTGTAACTTCCCAACTGATTATGCAACATTCCCAGGCCACCCAAAGCCATGCTTGACCCTGAAGCTCTTGTTTTGCATGTGTTACACAACTATTGGTGGCACATGTAAAGACCCAACTGCAGCACACTGAATGCCTTCCAGGAGCATAGATTTTGAAATGTTATTTTAAAGTTTATTATTAGGTTGGATTTTCAAGTTCGGAAGTACAGGAAATGGAGCATTCGCTGTAAGTAGCTCTCTAAACACCTGAATAGAACACAGCTGCCCTTAACAGCTCTGAGGCTGCACATTTCCAGTGAGGGGGGAACATAAAATAAATGCTGTCCACAACATAATAGTTCTACACTGGAGGAAGTTAAAGTGGTTCCAATTGCAACAGCATGCCTCCTCGGTGCTGCAAGAGAAGAAAGGCATTTTCAAGAAGGGTTGAGAGAAAATGTACCTTACATCTTCTGAGGTAAGCGAACAGACCTTTCAGACATTTGCACCTTAAATTTACTGAAACAAGTGTAATGTCTGTTCCTAACATAATCATTACCCAATCTCCACATCATTGATATTCATATATATATAGTTTAAGTCCCTTTGCCGCCAGCGTGGGTTTGAATCCTTTGCTGTATGTCACCTCTTAACTTCCGTGTTATCTCCATAGTTGCTGTCATAAGGTCACAATATCCAAAATAAATCTGATAAATAAATAAAATACCTCTGGCTTTTGAGGGAAATACTTTAGCCTGCATTTCACTATGGTTTTGATGAGACATTTGCAGTTTACAGAGCTCAGGTATCTGAGTAGCCAGTCTATGCTTTGAGTGGGCACAGGAATCTTAACAACACATTGTTGTCAGACTCAGTTACGCTGGACACATGGATGAGTCACCCTAGCACTGACTGAAGTCCAATATTTTTCCTTTTTATATTTCCTCAGTGTTTAGAATTTAGTGACATAGAGAAAAACTATTTACATATAAATGATCCATTCTAGGGTAAAGAAAACAACAATCTAGATGATAACACACTAGTGGAAACATCACTAGGGTCATTTTATATTTGAATTCTGCCAATAGATCCCTTTCAACTAAATCGTATTCACTGAAGCTTTTAAAGTTTTGAAAAGTGTTCATTGGAGGTTTTTTACAAATACCCTTGTGGCCTCACAGGTTCACTATTTTCAACATTTGTTACCAGGATGCATAGCTGTTTCCCCACCTACTTTTCACAGGAAAATTTGTTTCTCCTGAGAAATGAAGACTTCATCTTAAAGAGTTATTATTTGCAGCCTTCATTACTAAACAGTATCTTAACGATGCTGGGCTCATCGTTGCTATGACAACATGACAGACCTCTCTTAATATCCACTGTTAGACATTCACCTGCAATTCAGTAGGCAACAGCAAGTATTAACAACTTTTTTTAAACCAGCACAATTGTATTATGCCTACTGCTGTGAAACAGGCCAATGACAATTTACCTTCACAGAGAAAGTGGATACATGAATCAAAATCAAGAGCATAAGGTTGACACGGCAATGATGGCACTGCTATATGTGATTAGTGGTATTTATAATTAATGCAGCTACATAGATTTCAAAAAGACAAAATGCTTCAGTTATTCTCAAGAAAAAAATAGAGCCAAATCATCTTTGACATGGATTTTTTACCCTCATTGACAATATACAAATACAAATTACTTTATTACTAACCAGCAAAGTATTTAATTTCCATGAATAATTTTAAAATAAAACAATGCTGTACAATCTTTAACATATGTTGAACAAAAGTAAATAAAATATATTGTTTTTTAATAACAGGGTTTGATAATCGAAAAGGGGAAAAAGGTACTATATGGACTCACATGCATTTAATCTGAAAACGTAATACTATTATTGTGAAGGAATAGAAATATTATATGAGCACCTAGAAAACACTGCTACTAACACAGCATTGTGATCCTCCTTTAACAGCATTATGACCCAGTATGAGAGTATCAGTCTTAGTGTTAGTGCTAGGGTTGCTGTTTGTACTAGTGTAATACACATCGACAGTTGCCATTGACAATCTAATCGTAATGTGTTGCTTGGATTTGATATAATGTTGTTGAAGTTTCAAATATGAAATATTCACAATGAAAAAGTAATATGCATATTAATTAGTACACATAAGTTTGTTTTATTTTTGCTCCATGACACATACCAGTGTAAAAGTCCAAAAAGTTGTGATTGCTCAACAAATACAGATGCCAGTATTTTTCATGTATCAATAACCTGCCTGGAGTGTAATGTAACTTCATAAAATGTTTGCTGCTCAGTACAAATTATGGCTGTAACTGCAATGTGTTGGGCTATATAATAAATAACAATGACTACCCACTGCTTTAACAACCTGACCGTCACAGCAGCTTTTTCTCTTTGCTCTGGTTAAACAAATACATATTAAGTCTAAAACTGAAGTTTAAAGACACAGTTGAAAATCTGAGCAGCAAGAAAATCAACCTTAAATGTTAAGTGGGCGAGTCACCAAAAAGTTTCTAAAACAAAGATATGGCAGCTTCCACAACGGTTTGTTCTAATTAACTTTTGGGAGTGTGGAAAGATTCTACATTGCAACGTTTGACAAGGCATTTCTTTAAATTAGGGACTAAAGAACTGTGGGTTCCTGCTTTAACCAGAGTGGATCCAGACAGAAACAACAATGCTCTGCAACCAGAGGCATGGAACGCAACAACGGTGGCTAATTTATCAAAATGTACATATAAGGGAAACAATGATTCTTAAAAGCAAACACCGACCTGAACCTGATGACAATGGCTAATTTGATGAGCTACTACAGGACCTAGCTTCTGTGGTTCCTTTAATTATTTCAGTTGTTAGAAAGCTGTAATTCCTGCAGGTCTTCTTTAAAAAAAAAGGGATGCCACTCCAGACAGGATTAAAGGCAATGACCAACACAGATAATTTAAAAATCCCCCCAGCTCCACAGTGGACACACCCATTCCACCAGTTTAAACTGGGTTTTAAATTAGTTCATGACAGCCCTGAAGTACTGGTTCCCAAAGAATTGCAGTTTTCCCCTTTTTCTGTGCCATCTGAAAGCCACCACATGTCACACACTGCTCTTCCTGAGATCCCAATTCATAATACACATCGCAGGGCGTCTCTTATTCCGGCTGTGTTTTACAGGGCATGACCCTGAAAGCATTTGGAGGCAGGAAGGTGAGACCAAATGGCCCCACTGTGAAGTAATGGGACAGAATAGATGTCCAAAAGGATCACAGGCTGTGAGGAAGCAGACATGGGCGAGGGTGTTTTGCGAGCCATGGCTGACCAGCGCCTGACGCCAAGAGCCATCCCTCTCTGCAGCCCCAACTCTAAAAGGCACAACGGGTTGCCATTAAATAACCCTGAAATAATATAAATTTGGTCACAGTGGCAGGAGAACAGATTCAGTAATGGGCCTGCAATCATGAGCTGAATTGATGTGGTGCGCGCACACACACACACGCAAACACACTCACACGCACACACAAGGACTTTCATCTTTCGACCAACATCGGAGAAATCATATTTTTTCGTTCTGTCTGTGATTTCTTGAGTTTTCTTTGTAGTTGTATTACTAAGACAATTTTACATAGATGCTTTTGCTACTTTGTGTAGATACCAAAATGATTATAATTTCTGCCAACGCAACCCATCTTGGATCCACACCAAGACGATATGTTTCTATTATTGTTATTACACCTGTAATTAAAAAGCTATCTTGGTGGACAAATAATTGAAGTGGTTATGTTTAATTATTAATATAAATATAATATGGCTCTTTATATAGCATTAATCCACTACAGAGCTATACTTACATTTGTTATGTTGTGACTAATCGCGACAAGTGATCAAAGCAACCTCTGTGATGTATGCAGAAGTTAGGGAACAATGTAACATCTTTTCATTGTCCACCTTTTTAGACATCATTAACTTCAGTGTTGTTTGGTGCACAATTCTGGATCAATAATACACCTGCTCAGCAATTATAATCATGAAATAATGATGGGGCTTGAAGGTCTGGGACCACACCAGTCTATCTCTCTGACGTCCCCTACTGCCATTTGGCGTCTTTGGTAAATTTAGTTGCTTTAGAGGAAACTCTGGAGTCCATTTAAAGTGCTGACACATGGAGGGAAGAGAGGCACATGGGCGTCTTCAGCAAAAAAGGGGAAGAGTCATTATCTCACCTGCCAGTAATGGCCGCCTTGCACATGCACAAAAGTTGTCCACTGAGGACAACAAAAGTTATGTTTGTGCATATTTTATGACAAAGATGAAAATCATTGACTGGAATTTCCAACAACAGCGATTCCAAAAATGCATGATGCTGATCTAATAACCTGCTTAGACAGCCTCAGTCCTATGCAGCAAAGTTTGGAGGATACCACCCTGTACCTGGAAGCACTGCCATTTTAAAGTTGTGAATGTGTGTCTGTGTGTGGGTGCATTCAAAGGCATGTTAGTACGCCAAGCTAACACAACAGATAGAGCCATTATAATCACAGCACAGGCATTTTCCTTCTTTCTCCATGCTATTTATCTTGCTCTCATAATATACAAAACGTCATTAAATTAATTACGAGGAGATGTTTCTTTCCTTTTTCTGAGCATGGAGCTTTGGTTTCATACATCCGGATGGCTTGAGAGTACCAAGGCAAACACTCATTGATGCAGCCAGAGAATGAGAGCGCAGTAAAGACAGAAGGAAAACTCAAGAGCAAAGCATCGGACCGAAGAGTTGCTGCAGGACTGCAATACGCTGGCTTTCCAGCATTATGTGGTGGAAGTGACAGAAATGTATGTACATATTAAGGACCAGACAGACTCACACCCAATTTTGTTCCTTTCATCAATAAATTCATTCATACGTATTTGGGAACAATCTACTTGGTCAGGGCTCAATAGTAGTGTGGTGGGCAACATAACCACTGATATGCTAGCCACCACATGCGTACTAGTTACAGAAGCTCTCTGTCCTAACCAGCTTCTCCATTAATCTCCACTCACCACAACCAGTCGAAGCACATTGAGCATTGAGTGACAGTTGGTATGTTGCTACAGGTAAGAAGACTAACAGCCATTACGTCAAGACTTCATAATAATGATAAATACTGTATAGTAATGCATAAAACACCAAATTGTCTAATCTCAACATAATTGTTCTTTTTTATTTCATATTATACATCTACATTGGATTAGACTTTTCTAAAAAGATTACTTTTATTAACCGTAAGGTGCCGGCATGATGTACAGCAGAGAATCTAGTTATCTGGGGCCAATCAAAAGTCACCACAATCCAGAACCCCTGTGTCTCTCTCAGTGCCGACAGTGGGTGGATATGTTGAGGGAGTGGGTTACATATATATTGATATGACAATGATTCATATGACAGTCATGTTCTCTGACTTTGGTTTTTGCTTCAAGAAGCTAATACAAGCTTCCTTCTGTAGGAGCAGTGTTCTAACAACTTCACACTAGCTTTGCTTTTGCATCTCGAAGACATTAGTCACTGTGTGCATGGCAACAAGAGGTGGTTACCGAGAGGTAAATAGACACCGCTTGTTGTAAATGTTGAAATATATCATGCATGTTGTCACTTTTTAGGAGAAGTTCAAGATATAGGAATTCACATCGTACAAAGTTGTCACGGCAGAATTTTCTTTTTTGAGACAGTACACCCACGCTTGAAAGTAATCTATAAAGCCTCCCCCGCTAGCAGGAGGAGTAAATACCACTGTGTTGTTTGCAGTTCACTGATGTTACCGAGTAGTGGGACGCTTACGTTTTTAATATTCCAATACCGCCATTTGGAGCTGCCGACGGTGTCAAGTGTTGCTTTCAGTGAGGTGTTGGGGGCATTCACCCTTTGTACTCGGCCTCCATTATTGATAAAAGGGTTTGGTGAATGTTGTTTGTTTTCCTCCGCTCCGCTTCTTTGTTTCAAGAACTCATCAGTGCCACGGTGGTTGCAGGTATGCAATGAACCAGTCAAGGTCAGAGAGCATGACAGACAGAAGGCACCATGTCCTGGGAATCATGCCACCAGTCTACCACTCATTAATGAGATAGAATTAAAATAAATGACTGATAGAATTTAATGAGCACAATGAATTATGTGTTTTCACAATCCTATTACATTCCTTGCTGACAGTGTAGACCTGAGACACATTGAATGTGCCCAATCTCTCTCTCTCTCTCTCTCTCTCTCTCTCTCTGCTAGAAGAGTAAACTTATGCAGTTTTTCCACAGCCACTACAGCCAGAGAGATGTTTTTAATTGGGCTGAAAATAATACACCCATGCAACCAAGTGTGGAGGAAAGTGAATTATGGTCCGAGGTCAACAAAAATTTCAAAAGTGACATTTGGAAAATGTCGCCAGCTTCTTTTTCTGTTTATCATGATGGGATATTTTCCTCCAATTTCATGAACAGTAACCTCTTTCTTATTCTGTCCCTTGTTCCCCAGTCTCCTCTCGCACGCTACAACTCTCTCACTATCACAGGGCAGGGAGATGGGAGTTTGTGAGGTCAGTGGCAGGGAGTACAAATGAATACAAAAAAAAAGTATTTACAGAATCAGTTTAAATACCTTATACAAAATAGCATTTAGGCACCTTTTAATGGTGGTTTCGTCACTTCTTATTTTTGTTTTTTAGCTTTGAGTCAATTTCCACCCCTCCTGTCTCCTTAGTGTCCAGCGTGGGCTCGCTGCTTGCACACTCTAACAATCCAGTGTGTGGTTCCTTTAATGCCGTATGAACAGTCCCACGTGATGCAGCAGCTCATACAAACGGGAACTACGGGGGAACATACACAGATCAGATGTTCCTCCGATGTGAGACATTGTAACCTTTACCGCCAGTGATGTCTTTAAAGAGTTAGTGCAGAAGCAGGGATGAAGATCTGTCACTTTTTAACATCATAGGTTACAAATGGTAAAGGCTGGTTGCTTGTTTATCAGTTAGTAAGTTTAACAACTTGCCAGTGTGAAGTCTGATCAGCAAAATTGGGCTTAATTTGTAAGACGCTGTTATCAGCCGCATCGTCAATCTGAATCTAATGCTCAAAATTACGTTTTACTTATTTTTCAATGATGTGGGCTGGACATGTATATGGCCATTTTCCAGTGAATGCACTCTGAGTATGTTATGTTTATAGTATACATGCATTCATGTAAAAGCGGAATTTTACTGTCTCTTGTTATGTTTTGTGTGCAAACATATTAAAAGTAACTAGATGAAATTGCAGCACTCAAGTAATGCAGTCCCTCACATTTGTGTAAAGTAACTCAGTAAATGTACTTAGTTACATCCCATCATTGTTTACCCCACACTTCTGCAAATAAACTTTAATATTAATAAAAATAAAATGCTTATTTCTTGGATTTTATGATTCAAGTTAAGTTTTTCTGGTCTCTTACTCTATATATAGTCTCATATATGGTTGACTGAAGTTCATAAAACCTTTTTAAGTTGCATTAAAATTATTAGCGTTTTCTCATCGGCCTATTCAGGATGAATAACTTTGCAAAATTATGCAGATAGGAAATAAAACAATAGAGAAAAAATAGTCCACGTTTGTTTATTCACTCCTCATTCACACTATGTGAATTTATGTTACTGTGGATTCTAACCCAGGGTTTATCATCAGAACGCTGCAAAGAGCTTTGAATCCTGAAATAACTTTCTAACACAACTTTGTGTTCTTCACTTTATTATGATAACTTTTGTGCAATAACTTTTAAAATAGAGGCCCAGGCTCCTTGGGAGTTTCCCAAAGGGCAATCCTAATATTGTAAATGATTAAACCTGTGCGTTGGGATTCAGTGACTCACCGTGTTTTCGTAATAGAGCGATGTGAGATAAATATTTGGTGATAAAAAAAATGCACCGCCGGGGCATTGATCAATGTCGCTGCAAGATGAACCTAATAATCTGATGATTCATTTGTATTAAATGAAAAAAGTATATCGGCTATATATAGTGGGCATGAGTTATATGTGCTTGAGAGTACCATGGACTGAATCGGCGCCAAGTCTGTAAGGCAATAGCCGTATAAAATTAAAAGTCAAAGTGGGTTTCAAATTCTAATTGACCGAAAATAATACATTTAGATTTTAGGATGAAAAAAAGAGTATGATTATGGCCAGGTAGTTTTGAACAAGCTTCCACCAGGTTTAAACTAGTTGAGGGTCTGATGCGATTGCTAACCCCTGTCTGTGACCTAGTCCTTGATTTACCCTTTAACATTGTCTGAGTTATAGAAGACTGCAAATAGTGTGTGGTGTCATTTTAAGTGTTGGCTAGCTGCAGCAGAGGTCAACATCCTCCATGTTGGCAGATGGGACATGCTACAACCAAAAAATTCTAAGTGCAAAGAGTATTTCTTCAATTGAGGTAGTTCTTATCACACTGATGTATGTTCAAGTGTCTTTTTATCTCAAAACTTTATTTAAGAGTTTTGTACAGTGAGAGGAGGTAGAGATGTGTGATCCATGTTTATGTAGAGTCTTTAGATGAAACTCTAACTATGCAGAGCCCTGCTTGCTGCTGCTGGTGGCGGTTAGACTCACGGAGCGGCGGTGTTAAATGTGATCTATTTTCTTCTTTGGTCTGTCAGAGGGTAAACCTGTGGGAGGGAGTGACTCACCGCGGGTGTTGCTGGAGAGACGCTTGCGCTGGCTGGTGGAGGTGTTGTGTGGCAGCAAGGTGTTCTGCTGGTGGTTGCTGTCGATGGGACTCGTGGCGATGATGTTGTCCTTGTACTTGTTCATCAGAGCCAACTTGGTGTTATCGCTCACTGTGGAAGACGAAGTGGTATTTAATTACAAACGCGAACAAACAGAAAAGACATGGGAACAGTAGCAAAGACACAGACTGTGCTGACTGAAAGCTTTCGCTCGAAATTGACAAAGCAGGCACTTAGAGAAAAAGATGTCTTCTTCTTGGCTTGATGGAAGAGGTTTTAAAACCTCAATGTAGCGAGCACGGAGTACACTACTGCTATGAAAAGCCACCCAGCATGTTGTTTACAGGGGGAGTCAAACAGCCAGAAGTAAAGAGGGAGAAAAGCTGGCATGAAATTAAAAGTCATTAAGGGAATATCCAGAAAGCCTTTAAGTCTCACTGGATGAAATCATTGGTTTGTAATATTAAGAGATGACGTTACAGGGGGAGAATTAAACAAAAGATGAACAGGATTCTTGTAATAAAATCCTAACACCCCCACTCGTTTTAATCATGCCGCAGGCTCCCAGGCAGGCGTTGAATTGGGTTGTGGGAGGTGGGGGGTTCCCTCCCTTAAAAATTCAGCAAAGTGTGGGACATTGTAAAATATTAAAGGACTAAAACATCTCCGACATATTTAAAAGCTTCACCATCAGCTGAAGTGGAGGTTGCAGGTTAATAAACATGAGTCCTGCTGCCGTCACGGATTTAATGGCCTGAGGCTGAAGCCTGTCATACAGTATAAGCAGCTGTAGACAGCAGATATCGTCAGAATAATTATTTATGAATAAATGGAGAATACTTTACTGCTCTAACAACATTTAAATTATTTCGATTGTTATGCTGTAAATTATATATAACTTAACAAAACATGGTTAACTGGTCCACGTTCCCCCGTCTCCTCTCACACACCAAAGGGTGGAAGTCCACTTATGTCCTGGCTGTAAACAATGCATCACTGAACCCAGTGACCAGCGTCTGTCACCCGTCTCTCTGCATCCAGAACGTTATTGATGATGCATTAGGCCAGGATGAAAAAGGACAGTATAGACCTAAACCCTACACAGTCACTGTTGTGATGGATGCATTGAGTGATGGATGAGTGTATGTATGGGAGAGAGAGAGTAAGAGAGAGGGGGGGTGAGAGACAGATGGCAGTTTGTGGGTGTGGTCCAGCGCTGGGTGTTGAATAACATGTATTCTTGGTGCATTGGATGTTGCAGCATGACTCTTATAAGCGGTTGGTTGAGTGGTGCAAGTATTGCATTTACAACAATAAGCAAGTAACTAACACACATCTTCAGGATAATTTTTCCCGTGATAATTTTTGGAACTTTTATCTGTTATTGACGTCACTGTTGCATATTACTGTCAAAAGAGAGGCTTTCATTTCCCCTCCATGCCGCAGATCACAGTCGTTTCATTTTTCAGGTCAATGTGTGTTTGTGTGTGTGTGTATTTGTGTGTGTGGGTGAGTGAGGGGGAGATAAAGAGAGAGAATGTCTGTGTGTGTAAGGTTTATATTTTTTCATATTAATTCACGTTTGTCTGAAAATCTAAAAACAACCACTAACTGGTAATTTACTTATGTTTATTATCAATGTGAAACCGTGCTGGACGTTTTGTTGGTGTCTGTACGCTTCTGATGCATTTGATGATGCCTGATTATCAGTTTATTGATTGACCAGCAAACTAGAAAGGTCACTGATAACATTAGTGTGAAATCTCTCTCTTAGTAGTCTAGAGAATTTCTCATTAGGGCACATTACATCGACTGGGTGATTAAATATTTCAAGCATGTTATGATGATAAGATACTGAAAAAGACAAGCCAATCCCAGTGTCTGTCTGCTAGTCACTCCACTATTACATGTCATCTGATGAAATATCATTCATGGTTCCCGAAGAATGAAAGTTGGCTTAGTTGATGTGCTGACTTTTTCATCCAGCACCCCCACCAGACTGACACTCTTGACATTTCCCTGAATTATCTTGACATTTTTGGCAGATATCTAAGGTCCCCAGAGGATGAACCCTCACTTCTCTTGTGGGGCCACAATCAATTCCAGTTGAACGTCAGATTCGTTAGATTGCAATGAAATTTTGAACAAATGTTTGTTGTTTTTTCAATAATTCTGTGATTACTCATATGTTATTCATTTAAGCTCTTTTAGAGCTAATTAACAAATGTAAGTATGCTGACAAAGTAAACTTCTTTTTAAGACTCATTCTGTGGTTAAAGATGAAAAACAAACTATCTTCCATACTGTCGGACAATATTTTTGCATTTTTGGCCTCAAGACTATCTTCCTTACTTGCATGGTGACCTCTTCACTCCTCACTTTGACAGACAACTCTAGCTCAGTACTATTGTGAACTCTGTCAACTCAGGGCCAAGTGTGAGCTCTGCTGTACATGAACTTGCACTGAAACAACACAGCCCGCTGAGATACAATTTGTAGCATGGGGTCCAAATACTTATGAATCCATAAACCTCGGGCACTGTGAGTTAAATACATGTGTATCTCTGACATATTTCTATTTAGATTAATGTAAAAAATATTCAAATTGAAGCTGAGACTTGGCACTGTAAGGCCTGGTGCACACAACATGTTTTCCAACAGGCAGATTTGAATTACAGATTTATCCTATTTTTAATATTTTAATGATCTGAATCCACACACTAGATGATTAGGCCAGTATGTAAGACCCCACACTTGCCCTTCGTAGTAAACAATTTCACAGTGGTGATTCGAGAGGCCTCGTAGAAACTCTGTGATTCTTCTTTTTGTTTCTCTGTTTTTTGGTTGTTCAACAATTTATAGGTGCATTACAGCCATCTTCTGAGCTGGAGTGTGGAAAACTTGCATGGGTAAACATGACTTCAGAAAAAACATGGAGGAGGACCAAAGTCGTGGGCTGGATGTAGTCATGGCTGAGCAGGCAGAATGGGTTTATACGTTTTGCAGCTCGAGCTGGAGGTGAGGTGGGACTTTGTTGTTTTTAGTTGCAGCAAAACAAGTAGGCAACATCCGGTTGGTGAGGCTTCTTGGTCACCGCACACCCACAATTGTCAGAAGGGGCAAATCGGGTCAAAAATTCGCCCAATTCTCCTCTTGTCTGCAGCAACTCTAAGATAACAGCCATTTTATCTCACACTAAATGTGTTAAAACCCAAGAGAATGGACGGTATCACATTCTACCAGTTATACTTCCTGATTTCTTTTTACTGAAGCAAGTGAAAACAGGCATGACTTAATCGTGAAATGCCATTATAATTTAGGTTAACTGGAAAAAGAAGGTTGAACGCACCCTCAACAAATTTCCTAATATATTTATTTTTATATTTGTTTCAAAGTGACTTCACCATGTGTTCTATATTCCCTGCAGGCGGCCGCTATACCAGCATTGTCTGTTCCATCTCATTAACCATCTGGAATGTATAATACACAGGATATATATCTGCTTCCATCCCGTCTGGGGTGGGGCCGTTTGGGTTTTCCAAGAACGCTGTGTGACAGCCCTGTCACCATAACCTATCTCTTGGTAAACCGGAGCATAGAATGTGCTTCTAATAGATTTCAGGCAGTATACCTGAGTCAAAAATATTCTTCTTCACGGGGCAAATCCACATGGGTTAAAAATATCTTCTCTAAAACAATAGTCTTGGCCAGCATTTGTAAACTTTTGATTACATCAAGTGTTATGAATACCCTCCATGAAAGAGTTACTACAGTTTTGATACTTGCATCTGATTCGTTGCAACACTTTGAAAACAGATGAACAGTCCATAATAAGTATGCTTGGTCCCTTAAAGAGATTTTTTTACATAGGGATAGCTTTTTCATGATCGTGAAAGTCACATTTTAGTCCTGTTTCTCCATTTACTTCCCACATATATGAGAAGAAAAGCATGTTAAGGTATTTCATCAAAAATCCAATTAATTTTTACAGCTTCATGCTGATTATTTAAATCATTGCAATTGCGTCAGTGTAATTATATTTGGAAAATATATTTTTCTTATATTCCAATACCCTCCCCTGTACAGGCAACTGTAACCTTTTTTGACAAACCGTCTTATTACTTTGTTTTTATGAGGATATTGTAGGGCTGCGGAGGAGGGAAAAATACATAACGCATATGAATTAGATTGTTGAAGCTTCTGCCGCACAGTCGAGTCAGTTTTTAATTTAAAATGATCAAAAAAGTTTCATGAGCGCATAAAAGAATAACCGAATGTTTCTGTATCCGAACCTGCAAGTGGCCTATTGTAAATAAGAGGGGCAATAAAAAAATAAACTATATTTCTGCATAAAATAAAGCTTTAATAATATTAATGATTTGTCAGTATCAAGACACTCTGGGATTCCATCTACAGGTTGATATTTTATCATTTCCGGGGGGATTTTTTCTTGTTAGAAAACTCGACTGCAGGAGTAAATGTCATGCAGAGCTACATCCCTTTGGTTTGTTAAGGGTAGAATGAAAAGAAGCTTTGAAACGATATGTATTCTTTATTACACTAAACATAATCTTTAAAGATAGCCTGAAAAAAGACCCATAGATGCTGCGTGGTCAGCACCTCGTCAGTTAGTATCAAAGCTTTCTACAATATTATATTTGGTCTCATTGTGGAGTTTGTGATTGTGCTGGCCGCACTGAACAGTGATGGGAGAAAGAAAGGAAAGCTGACTGAGGACATAAGGAAGGAAAATGTGAAGCATGGTGAAGGTGAAGATTAGAAGAGCATCTGTGAGCAGCTTGATGTTCCTCTGACCACAGCTGCTAACGAAGAATGAAGGAAAACATGATGAAAGTAGACATAAGCTCCACATTCACAAACGAAAAACTGAGACAGAGAGGAAATGGAAGGTGCAGCCATTTTGTTGATGTAAATATACCCTACAAATGGGGCTTCAATGTTGTTTTAGATTTTTTTTCACGTGTGCCTTTTCGGACCTTACCGTACCACTCACCAGGCGTGAGGTCCATATGGTTCTTGTCGTTACAGCCCTGGAGGGAGTCCAGGGTGCGGGTTACTTGACTGGAAAATTCCTCCCCGCCGTTCATACACTCCCGCTGCAGATGGTGACGCAGGTCGGTGATGTCGTACTCGTACCTTTGGATGAGGTAGATATCAGTGAATGTCACATGATCTTGACTTATCTGAATTAGAAAAGAAAAGCTCACAAGTGGCTAGTGTGCTTGATCGGGCATTTCAAATGAGAATTTGGGGCAGAATGTGCTGAGCAGAAGAAGCGCTTACAATGACGTTGCTTGACGTTGCTGAACATTCAAAGTTTCTGCCAAGTGCTGTGAATGCTAATAGTTCTGTAGCATTTAGCAAAAAAATTCATTTAACCCCTTAATGCCTGAATTAATTTCCAATTATATAAAAATAAATTGTGTTTTTTGCTGTCATACAGATGCTTAATTAATTGGAGATTGTTAATTTCAATATAGCATATACAATAGATATAAATTTAGGTATGAGGCAAATTAGCGACATTAGGCTAATTGGGCATAACCTTAATTTAACAAATTTTCCAGTCTCTGGTATGTAGATTATCATATTGATGCCGCTTTTGCATGTAATACATATGTTTCTGTACATTCATTCCTGTTCCATCATCACAGTATATTCGTCCACAAGGGGTTAAGACTGATACATTTTAATAGTAGCAAAATACTTCTACTGTCTGGATGTTGAATTTTAAACACATTTCTGTCCTCTTGTAAAATTTGAAATGAAACCAAAATCCACCGGTTATGCATCTAACAATCTGGTTACTTCCAGGTACTTTGCGTTTAACCATTTCACATTCGTTCATCCACTCGAACCCTACTTGTACCCGTCGAGAATCGGGGTCTCCCGGATGCTGAGCGTGCCGCTGGAGTTTGGCCCCTGACCCCGGGAGTTCCTCAAGCTTTCACGGGCCTGGCCTCCCATCAGCACTGAGGGGATGTAGTGGATCTCATTAGCCGCCTCAGCACTGGCACTCTTCTGGGGCTGGGGGATGCGGCGGCGCTTGCACCAGCGCCTGCGGGTGTAGAGGATCAGGACCAGACACAGGATGGACAGCAGAAGGGCGATCATCCCGCCCTGAGGGAAGGAGGGTGGCATTTGGAGCAGAGAGAGAGAGAGAGAAAAAAGGAGAGAGCTTCAAAGGCGAGAACAGAGTCAGAAATTCATGCCAAGTAGAATGTGAATCAAAGTCACAGTCATGATGCCAGCAGTATAATATGAAAAAACATTTCAGATCCAATTTAATGAAAAACACAGACAGTGTTTTAAATGACAGCGGCGGCCATGCTTCTGTGCAGCCATTTAACCTTGAAAGAAAGAGAAATGCACAATATAGCTGCTGATTGATTACTAGTAATTTAAGGCAATGGGGAGTGTGTGAAAGGGTCAACAGCCACAGCAAGCTACACGTGCCCTGTGATTAGCTATGTTTGAACAAAATGTATCCACACTAACAGTAATGACATCAATGTCAACTCGTCGAAGCGGAACTTCTCAACTTTGGGACAATTTGTGCAGTTTGGTTGTAGAAGGATGAAACTACATAAAAACAAAGTTGTGGCTTTTCTTTCTGAGCAGAGGAACTTATTCGACTCCACGGGTTGGGTATTTTTTTTTATCCACATATTCTAGGGCACCTTTGTTAAGTTTAAATTCCTGCTCATTGTAAAGAATGTGAATGATAGGTTGTGGAAGTATTTGCTGAAATTTAGAAGTAAACAAAGGGTGTTGGAACTAGAACCAATCACATTCATCTTCTCCTACAAATAAGTATCCTATATTCTGACTCACTGTTTGCTTTCTATCGTTGACATTAAAAAAGCACAAGAGAATGTGATATCTTATAAAAATCTTGTAACCTACATATAAACAGCTCACGGACATATTAGCAATGTTGAAAACTAGATTTTTATTCAATGCCATCGCTTTGCCTGTGTATACTGTGCCGGTGGTCGTTGCTCTTATCAAGATACAGCATGTTTGATAATCTGGCTTTCACAGCAGCCAGTGCTTAGCTGCTGAGGTCTTATGCTTGTGTTCTTTGTGTATGCTCGCTATCTGATCAAGGCCTACTTAGTGAGTAAATAACAATATCAGTGTTTGCTGTTTTATCATCTTTTCTTTTGTAAATAAGGCTTTCTGAGCCCCCGCCTAGCCGTTGTTATCATTGTGTAGCCTATATATACTTACACAATGTTACAAAATGTGTAATTTAATAAAAAAATCAAGTATACAACTTATTACCATACAAATGCAAGAAAACATGCATAATCAAAGTGCATTTTGTAGCATGTTTAATATACACGGATCTATTTCTAATGAGAAATAAGGGTATGAAACCAGACCACCTTCATATTGTCTACTGGTGTGGGTGAAGCGCCTGCTGGGCTACTGGGACAGTGCTTGTGCTACAGTCTGACAGCAGCAGGAGCGACCCTTTGAACCCTGCAGGTGGAGCTGCCCAGTGCTGTCAGAGTGGAAAGAGGACTTGGCCAATCTCTCCCTCTCCCTCCACTGTATCCGGGGGGGCATGGCAGGACAGAGCCTGCCCTCTTGACCATTTCAATCAGTCTTTTCCTGTCTGCTGTTGAGATGCTGCAGCCCCGACAGACCATTCCATAACAAATGGCTGATGTCACCACAGAGTCATAAAAGGTCTTAAGTAGTGTGCCCCCTCTCCCCCCTCCCCCCACAAACCCCAAAGACCGGCGTTTCCTCAGCAGATAAAGTCGGCTCTGGCCTTTCTAGTATTGTGTATCATAACGGTCTGTCCAGTTTACAATCTCAACCCTGAATGTGTACTGGTGTGGGTGGGCTGGTGTTTGGTGTCCTGCAGGACTCTATCAACAGCTCATTGGTTTGTTCCAGTGTTTACCTGGAGGCTGTTCCACTGACACCAGCCCACAAAGCCATCTTGCATACTCCTCAAAAGTGAGAGACTTTTCCCCTTTTAACATCTGAAAAATCATTCAGCCCAAACAGGTACAACTCTCCAATATTTGACCAAAATCCTAAACTCTTAACAGCACTAGCTGCAACAAAAAATGTCAGACAACAAATCAACTTGGTGAGCAGTAATAATTGGCAACACTGCTACATCAAGTCCACTACTGATACGCCTGCATGACACACTGTGAGTTTTAGAGACGCTAAAAAATAAGTTTGGACCATTTTTTGTTTGAAACTGAGTAAACAGTGATGTAAACACTTACAACCGCTTTCTGAATGTTTTTTCATTACAGAGGCATTGCTGATCAGTCAGGCTCCTATCACATGACCCCTTTCCAGAAGAAAACAACAGGCATTAGACTCGGCTGCCAGTGTAGGACGCAACATGGATAATCAATTAAAAGCATTGCTGATCCATTTAATTCTGCATTTTCCAATAATACAGCTGCTTGCATGTTTAGAAAATAAGCAACTACAATTCCACAACAAACAACCAAATGCTTGATCCAGGATCCAGGATCTTCCAGGAAGCCTTATACCATATAACAGGGTCATTTCCCATGACCACTTTTGTTTTAATCATTCCCTTTCACATTTTTATGACATGTGAGCCAGATTATGGGAGTTGAAGGATGCAGTAGCATCCACACCACCACCACCACCCATGGGCATAGAGGACTGGGCACAGGCATAAGATGGACAGATGAAGGGCACTGAGCCTGCCCTGGGGACAGGGTTAGCAGGGGGACAGAGGCAGAATCAGACAGAAGTGGAGAGAAAGAGAAAGACAGTGAGTTGGAGTCACAGACACAGTGGGAAAACGAGAGCAAACTCGAGAGAATCTGGCCGAGAAGGAGCAAATGGATCAAAGTCAAAGCCCAGTCTGAAGAGACACAGGAAAGAGACAGTGATTTTTCAGTTTGATATCTGTCCTCATATCTTCCATGTATAAAAGCAATGGGAACAGATTTCTGGTCGGTTTGATTTAAGTGATTCTTTGTCTAATTCCATTATTTGCATTATCACAGAATGTGATAATTTACATAAAGTGACAGGGGAGATGAGATAACATGCAGACATGAGCAAAATGTGGATTTAATGTTGCATGTACAGCATCCATGCTCCTGCCTAATCTGATGCTACCCAGCTGAGAAGTGAAATCAAAATCAGATACTGTGTGCAATTGAAAATATGTCAAAGAGAGTTATGAAAATGTCAAGGTGACATCTCAAAGAGAGGAAGTCTGCAGCAATTTGCCACCGGTGATGAATTGAAAAAAATGGGTGAATCCATCTCAGTCAGACGATTACAACTCCCTTTAAAATTAGGGCAAAATGAACTGAATAATGTTTCCTTGTAGCCTAATGGATACAGAGGTTTGTGTCTTTACTGACTGTGCAACACGTACCCTGACCCAAAGTGATCCAAAACATCATTTCTGTTTTCCTTCAAACATATTCCTACAACAAAATGACAAAGGTCACAAAAATCATAAACACCAAGGGTAAAATCAAACCTGCAGTGAAGAATTTGAATCAGTCACACAAGCAGGGTTGTGAAAAGTAAATATGATTAAATGAAATGTGTATTCAAATCTGTAATTTGTTTTCTTTTTTAAATCCCTTTTCAAATATGTTAGTACTTGTGAGCCTGAATAGAACCAGGGATTTCAGTTGATCAATTTCTGGCAAAAGTAGCACTCTATTTGCATAGTTTGTTTGCCTAATCTGCATAATCAAGGACATTAACAAATGGTACAGGCCACTCATACAGGAGCTCTTTATCCGTGAGACCACAGTAATTTGCCCTGAGATGATTACATTTGCTGCACTTTGAAAGTCATTGATGAAGTCTACAATGAATGCTCCTCGCTCGTCTTATAACAGGCAACAAATTGAATAAAGTGAATATTTCCCGGCATGTTTTACTCCACATCTCTGTGACAAACGAATAGCCTTGGAACTTGACACTTGACAAAGGACTGAATGGGATGTGAAAGTGGTTTGCAATAGACACTAAAACGCTGCAGTTCACAACTCTACAAAGCATGTTCAGCCTCTTTGAGCTTTTTGAAGGAGGATTTCACTGCCTTTATTGTACAGCCTCTCTATTTTGATTGAAAGCATTGCAGCAGTATCAAGATGCTATTTCCCCCCCCCGTTATCACTCCTCACATTCACTCTCGGCAAGGCCCCTGTTGTTCAGCAGTAACAGTTCCCGGCTGTCTTATGTTATTGATCATCCCAAATCCAGTCGTGACTGTCGCTGGCTGGTCATCCACAGTCCACAAAAACATAGCTCTGTGTTTTAAGTTGTAATCTGACAGGAGATTCAAAGCGCTCCACCGGTGGTAGGTGATGAGCTGCAGTGGTGTGATAGGAACACAGAACCACCTGTGTAGACATCAGTATTGATTCAAAATGACAAGGACGGAAAAAATGTGGCGTAAACAAATGAACAGAAGGATGAGGGAGAAATGACCTGTCCCCGGAGGCAGGATTCTTGTGCAATTTAGAGTCGTGTAAACATGTCAAGTTGCGATTTGATTTTGTCAAAAAAATTGTGTGTCATGTTTCAAAATGGCTTTATTGTTCGAAGAGAGGTTTAATGTGTTCAAATAAAGAGCAGCGTTATAGGAACCTTCTCATTTGATAACTGAGCCTATGAATATATATAACTATTAAAGTGCAGATGTAATGCTCGGTGCCACCGTTGTCTGTTCAACACTGAGTAAATTACAATAAGATGTCAAACGTCAAGTACTTCAAATGGTTCTCAATCAAATCTACCGCAGTGACATATATAATTCAAACCCATCAACCTGCATTAGCGGCCATCTATAGAGGGGCTAGTATAGAAGATATGGAAAAAGCACAGTTTAATGCTGGGCATTACTTGGAGTCAAAGTGAGGACTAAGTGGACTGTGTCCTCTTATCGAGCCAATAAAAGCAAACCACATATCAAAGCATGCCAGCTCTCCAGACCCATAATCCACTTACTAACGGATGAGGATGATGTTATAATGGCTCCAGTGCTCCTCATGACTTACACTCCTGTCTTGCAAGTTCTGAATGGAGGGGAGATGAAGCGGCCTCCCTCAGTTTGACACAACAGGCATGGTCCTGGAACTGAGCTATCAATCTGTCACTTAGGAGGCATTAGGACGCAGGAAGGCGGAAAAGATCTCCACTATCTGACAGCTACAAGATAGCAAGAGGAAGTTCCTTTCTTTGAATAGAATAAAACCTTATCATAGCCAAGAGGCTGATTGGATTCAATATCGAGACCCAATATTAATGATGGGAAATGACAGTATTCATGCACTGAATCCTCTCATGCACAGGTTATTATGCTAATTCCTGAATCCAGGGTTTTGCGTCTTTCAAAGTTAAATATTGAATGAGAAGAAATGGAATAAAATGAAACTGGAGAGGAGGTGATGTTTTTTGAAGAGGGCTGCACGATCGGAGCTGATTTTGACATTGAACTAATGTGAAGTCACGACCCCGTTTTCACCACTGAAAAGTATCATTAATGAGAGAAAACGTTTTCATAATTACTTTTCTTTTTCTGACAGGACTACATGTAGCATATCATGTTCTTATCATGTGTGTTTATTGAAGCAAATTTTCATAATTGGGTTATAGATTCAGCTCTACTTCTTTTAGGGCAGCAACAAGAAAATTGCAATACTTGTGTCATGCATTATGCAATTTTAAGGAACAAGATTTGCTATCATGCAATATCATTCAATATTCTGCAATACTATACACTATGCTGTACTCTAATGGCCCCTACATGTGATTTAATATATTTCCAAATTACTCCTCATTAATAGCAGTTATGTTTAAAATTGTTCTCTTTCATGTTAAATTATGCGTCCTTTTAAATCTAACTACACTTTAATGTTGCACTGTCTGTCTACATGCATAATACCCTAGATTCAGCTGGTTTCTGGATATGTATGTGCAATTTTCATATTGTGAATCTCTTTCGGCACAAATGTTTTACTGCTCAAGTGACTTTCATTTCCCAAAGTTTCACTGCACAAATCCAAAACCTCATTCTTTCGCCCATTCAGACGCGACTAATTCATTTGGTGGCGGTGAATGAGAGGTGGCAAATCACTGCGTATCAACAAATACTGTGAAAATTAGAAATATACGGTAGATTGCAAGGAGAATAATGGCTTAGGTGTTCTGCACAAAACCCTAGGATATTCAATTATGATTAGTCGGGGAATTGGGAGGATTATTGACTCCTCTGGCTCAGATGCCTTGTCCTGAGGAGCAGAATGTCACGCAATGTAATCAGACTTTAAATGGAAATCACATAAGACTACTTTCCAATCTTTTTTCAACCCCTACCTTAACCCTATCTCTCAATTTGAAAAAAAAACGAGAAATGTATTTTCTTTTATAGGACAACGACACTGCAAAGCTCGTTTATTACTCCATCTAAAATTTAATAGAATTATAAACTATGAGCAAGGCTGATGTTTTCAATCTCAACATTTACGCATTAAATAAAAGTGGCGGAAAAAAAACATGTCCTTTTATATCTCAGTGGTGTGTGCGGCCATGAAGAAAATGATAACCAAGCAGGTACGGCAGCAGCTTGTACAAGAAAGAATTGGCACGGACACAACCGGAGGTGCCTCTGCAATTTGTGTTTTTCTCTTTTTCTTTTTCCGGTCCTTTCAGTCAGGCTGGTCGGTAAAGGAAATTAAATTGAGGCTAAAAGTCCATGGTTCTCTTTTAGTCTGTGTGACGACAGTGTGGTGCCCTCTACATTTGCAAAAGGGACAATAAATCAGCCAAGCGGCATGTAACATTGCAGCCCCTATGCAAGTCTGATTTATTAAAAGCCTGCCGCCGCCTTCATAAGACACTGGGCTTCTTGCTCAAATCCCAACACGGAGCGGAAATTATTTGATGCCGATGCCGTATCAAGTCTGACTGACTTGTCCTTGCGCTCACTGAGACTCAGCTTGAGGAACAGAACAGACACAAGGGTGGAAAGAAAAATAAGACCAAAAAAATAATAATTAAATAACAAAACACACTGGCTCCATAGTTTGGCAGTTTAGTCCTTTGACTTCCTGGTTATCCAACACTGATCTTGTCACAACATGTAGCAAATAGGATGACAACATAACCGCTGTTATTTTAAAGTAGACTTGTCTAATAGGTGCTCCATGTTGTGACAGGTGAAAGGAAGATGCAGTCGGAGCAGTGGCGACCTTTAGTTTGCTCAATTAACAGGGCAGCTTCCATACATCATCCTGTGAAAGAAAAGGAAACAGGAGGAAAAACAGCTGTAAGCAGTCCAGTCACTCAGAGTTATGTTTCCAGCCAACTGACATTAAACTATGTTTTATATTCACCCTTCTCTACGCTCTAATGTTTACCAACTCGCCAGCAGCTGTTATGGCCATTGAAAGCTTTTTTGGTCGTGCTCGGGTCCACTATCGACCATTGGAAGCTATTTGGCCAGTAGGAGAAAAGAGTTGACCAATCAGAGCTTTGCATATGCATTTGAAAATACTGATCCACTGAGCAACCTTAAGCCTGCTACCTCTTTTTTATATATATATATATATATATATATATAATCTTACTTTTCATCATTGCCTGTGATTTGGGGAGAGGCAGTTGAGTAGTGGCAGAAACTTGGACTATGGGCAGAAAGGTCCCTGGTTCGTCTCTGATTCGACTCCACGGAGACACAACAAAGACGAACCTGGATTGATCTGTCCAAAAATCCAAGAGGATTGTCTAGTGCCCCTGAGCAAGGCACTTTACTCCCCCATCATCTGCTCCCCAGGCGCCGTACATGGCTGCTCACTGCTCTGTGTGTCCTGCACCAGATCTGTGAATGTTTTTAGGATAAATAAATGTATCTTAAATCGTAAATGTGGATCGGATATTATGGTGAGCACTTCCTGTCGTGATTGCCTCCTGTTTTCAAATGTTTCATATGTGACCCCTGTTGTTGTTGAGGGACCAAAATATGTAACTCAAGTGTTTACTGCTATAACCAGCCTATTTTGGCTATGTTGGACCTCTTTGTAAAGATCCTATTAGATGATTTGTGTCAACACAAGGACAATTCATTACAGAATGAATACTCTATTTAGTACATTTCACATGTGTATAGCAAAACCTTTTAACCCCAGATGTTAATTCTCCAAGGCTACATCCATAACAATACATTTTGCTTTTAAAGTCCACTTTAGTGTTTTAGCTCCAAATCGGTAATAATGTCCATCCATGCTAATGCACCTGAAAAGGCAGGTTGTCTACACAGAAAACACTACACACAAGAAGCAACAATGGTCTAAACTAAGATGACGGATTTGCTGTCTTGGACTGACGACGAGCAGGAACTGCTACTGACAGTGAGTGCATGTGATTGGGTAATATAACATTTAAATAATAGTTAATCTCCTCTGCTCTCTATTGATTTGTATATTATATTGTACTGTTGATGTTTTTCCCTTGAAACTGTATCTTTGTGATATTTGTTTATTTTCGTGTCATACATTAATATTGCCCTCTTGTATATTTTATTAAATCTCTACTCATAAAGTTGAAAAATAAACACAAGAAGGCATCAGAATTACTGACGAGCTTGAATGCAATCAATAGAGCAGTGCAAGTGGTAAAACAATTTGTGGATGTTATATCTTTCCTCCTCTTTCACAAGGAACAACTGCCCCTAAGAGCTCACACAGCTTCAGTGTCAATTGAAGATTACACATTCCGTTTGTAATGTCATCCATTGCTGGTGTGAGTGCAGTTTTAAAGAAATAAACCCTTTTTCTATTGAAACTGGGATTTTCATGTAGTTGTTTTGTTTTTGTGGAAAAACCATCCCCGCGGTGTTGTGTTGTCTGCATCAGAGATTCAGCAGCACAACAAACAGGCGAGGCGTTTGGGGCTGTGTGCCTTCCCCGCAGCCCATAGGGGAGCTATGGATTGGTGTGTCTCGCTCGGCAGGCTTTTCAAAAACACGCCAAGCTGTGATGCTCAGAGAGCGGCTCCGGGGGCTGGGGCTGAGCCGAGGCTGCAGCTTTACAAGTGGTCAGGGCCGCATCGATTGAAGATTCATCCAACCAATGCTATCAATGCAGGTTTTAGATGGGTCACCGTATGAATGTCAATATACCGCAAGAAGCACTGCGTTGAGTTGACCGTCTCCTCCGATAGGCAGAGGCTATCGTGTGAATGTGTGTGTGTGTGTTTGTGCGAAAGAGAGAGAGAGAGAGAGAGAGAGAGAGAGAGAGAGAGAGAGAGAGAGAGAGAGAGAGAGAGAGACAAAATCCCTGTCTGTTGTTAATAATTATTCCATTACAGGTTCAATCTGTCTTTGAGAGATTACTGGAAACATGACATTATTAACTGTGAAATTAATTATGGTACAACATGAAGTGCTACCTATAATTGTTCAAGATAAGCCTACCCTAATGAAATACATTTTCATGATTAGAAAAATAGAAGAATTATCAATATGTTTTTAGTCAAAATATCCTGATGAGATTTATTATTAAATCTTTTTGTATAGCATTTGCAGCTGAATTTGAAAGCTGATTTGACTGCATATAGTTTGGATTTTAATTGTAATATCAATAAATATTAACGAAAGTAAGGAAGAAAATCTTTCTCTCTAAATAAAAAAAAAGGAATTTCATTTTTACTACATGGATTTTTGTAGCACAGGGGTTTTAAATAGCCTCACAAGGGAGATGAAATTGACAGACAATATGAGTAAAGGATTAAGTAAAGAAAAATGCTGCGGTCAATATTTCTTTGGGGATTTTGCACCACCAGGACTTTCCGGCACTGCATCTAAACCATAGTTGTGTACACTCCCAAGTGATCAAAGGATCCTGCTGAAATCTAATTATACTGTTTTATCAAGACAAACGTTACTTTAAAGTTGTTTTAAGGGATGTAAAGTGTTTACCACAATCACAGAAGTAGCGCTCTGAGACAAATTAATCTGGAAGCTGTCGTTTAATTAAATTAAGGCCGTTCGGTGTATTGGCTTTCCTTTTTTTAAAACCTGCACATTTTCAAATATGTGTAAGGCCCAAAGAGAGCAAAGAGAACATTTAACCTGATTTGTTTTGCATTTGTGAAAAAGGAGCCACACCTTCCTTATCCTCTCTAGTCCTATACGGCTGTAAGAATGTTTGTATTTGAAATCTTATTATTATTACATCTCTTTCAAAATGTGTTTCCTGTTGTCAATTGTAATAAGTGTATCTATAAACATATCAAGTAATAACCCCAACACCACGGCCCTCCTCCTGGAGACCTCTGGCCTTCACAGCTCTCTCACATCGTTCCTAGTCTTCCTCTCTCTACTCATCCGAATGCCCTTTTTTAAATTTTTCACACCAAATGTAAAGAATAACTGGATCATCTGTGGAGAAGGTCAAATCAAATTTTGTCTAAATAAGGTTTCAACAAACTATAAAATGGGATCAGGAACAATGGTGTGAGAAACTTCACTGTTCATCTAATTTACGAACCCCAAAAAGTGGATTTACTGTGAATTGTTCCTATTCAAACCCACAGTTCTGAATGTCTGCCAGCAACAAAGCAGAGTAAAACAAAGGAGCTGCCTGGCGGTATCTGCTTCCGTTAACATCCAGCACCATACGGCTCTCGCAGACTCGACTGCTCCTCCTCACCTTTCCAGTTGAGTGGGCACAGGGAGGGGCTATTTTCACACTACTGATCCACAGCAAACCAAATCTGGCCTTCTTGGCCAATATCTGCACCACTCAGCCAAATACAGGGTGACGAAAATGATGTGTTCCAAGCCTGTAAGTATTTGGAAATTTGTGGATCAAATGCATCATCAATGTATATTTATTGTTTTGTTATTAGAATTATTGTCTTTGATACATTTAAGTTTTACTCTGATGTTGGCTCAAATAAAAGAAAACGCACTTTATGATCTCGGAGGAAAAAAGTACTAGAACTGGAAGAGGAGTACATCAATCCACAGCCTGGAACCCTTATCAGTCTTTAATATCACATAATTGAGTGGGTTTGGTGCAAAAGTCCCTGTACTGTCTGTACATGATGATTGGACTGATCCATTGAGGCCCTGCAGCAAACCTGCAACTGATGAGAATTTGCTAATTAACAAGGTGAAATATGTCTAACAATAACCCACTGGAGCTTTAGTCTCCGAAAAGACAAACCAATCCGGACACTTTTAGTATTTGATACTCTTTTAAATACAAAGTGATATTATTTGTCTTCACATGGCTCCGCCTTTGGGGCTGAAGTTTGAACTGTCAGTGTCTCACCTGGTGTCAGGACAGACATACACAAGATTAGTCATCTATTATGGTTGTCCATCCACGGCCAATGGAGTACACTACGGTCACCTTGTTGGATGTGAACTCGTCGGGAGAAACCATCACCTAGACCAGTGCACGTCAAATCATGGACCATAACAGTTTAAAATGACTTGTGTCTATAAGTACAAAGTTGGATATTGTATTCCAACAAAAAACTGAGCAGAATGTCTAAGTTTGTGGTTAAGATTACATGTTGGCTTTTCCAACAGACAGAAATCCCTTTTATGGCTTCAGACCCCAGTTTTGGTGCAGTTCACTGAACCTGATTTCCCAGTAGGAACAGGCCCATGATAAGTCGGGCTCGTCTTCCAAGCCTAAAAATACTGCATTCCCAACTCATCCATTAGGCATAAACTGTCTTGTGGTGAGAACTGTGGCCAGGCAACCAACTGCTGCACATTAGACTTTCTGCTTCCTGGCCTATGGTCAAGATGTGCAGACCTGGGAACAGTTCAATTTGTGTGTTTAATATAAAGATGGCTACAGAACTGAACAACACAAACCTTGAAACAAATGTTAAAGGAAATCAAGGACATGCTGCTAACACTTAATGGCTTTTAACATTATGTGAATGGAATGTCAATATGGTAGATTTAAAGGTACGAAAATAATCAGATTAGCAATAAATTAGTAAGTAGTCGACAGACAATTAAATGGGAACTTTCGTATCCTTCTTTTTCCTTTTTCTTCTTTGTTCAGTTAATTGGCGGGTGGCCACCAACGTCATCAGCTTTGTGATTCAATATCCTACTTCTGCCTCTTGCAACTACAATTAAAAAAAAGAATCATTTGTCTTTGTTTCCATTGTTCACACAATTTTGTTCTGTAAAGCTTTGGTTCACAGGTCAGGTTTGTTCTATTTTTTTCATTTCTATCTCTGTGCTAAATGTCTGAGCACATATGACTCACGTGTTAGATAAGAAGATACACAACAGACATTGGGCTGAAGTGAGGAGTGTGTATGCAATGCATTTGTTAGCCTGGCAAAGGATCTACCCAGTAATGGATGAAATCAACACAAATACAGCTCTGGGTTCCCGATCAGGTTAAGGTCTTAAATCTACCAATACTGCTCTGGTTCTGTTTTTCGTGTCCTAAAGAATCAAGAAGAATTCAGGTTGGATCTTAGGTCTGCATCCCTATTGGAGATCTGAACTAAACAAAAGGTAAAGAGAACAAGAAAAGCACAATGGGCTTCATTCACCAACCGTTTTTAAGAAAAAAAATGTCTTCTCCAGGCCCACTGGTGCAGTTTTTAGAAGATTCCATCATTCACTGATATATTTGTATTCTTATGTAAGAAAAGAGTCTACGCACACTGAAGAGCACTCTCACAAACACCTGAGAGATCTAAAACAATTAAGACATCTAAAAGTGCATGCCACTGCTTCTTTATCCCAGTTACAACCAGGGCTGACTGCTACTGCCCTGCAGCCTCCCGTGATATACAATGGAAAGAGGTCCAGTGACAGGTGTTGGCTCGGTCTAAAAAAAAAGAACCTGTAACGCAGCCTTCACAGGATCCCTTTTTGTATCCACAAGGAGCTGAATAAGTGACATGGCTTTGGATTTATAGGTCAGGCCTCCAGCAGGGTGGCAAGCTGCAGCAGGGCCCGGAGATCACAGTGGCAACACGGCTTCCATCTGTTGTCACGGTCTGCTTTATATCTGCATGCTAATCCCTCTGTACCAACACCTTAATGAAAATGGCCTGGTGGCGGGGCTGCTGCCACAGCTCTTTCAGGATGAGGAATTAGCCGAGCAGCGAGCACAAAGACCCCGAAACCTGAAGTTGATGGGATGTGAAATGCAGATAGAGCAGGAAGGAGAAATGGGAGATTAGAGGAAAATCAAAGAGGTACAAAGCAGAACCTGTTCACCGGCTACCTCGTTTCCACATAAAAAGATGTCCACCGGTTGAACCTGCGCGTCCGGACAGATCGCCTTTAAGTTTGCTAATTCATGCAAAACATGCAGGGGGTAGTCAAGGTCAGTTATTTGTTATCATTACAAGGACTAAAGGTCGTTGGCATTCAGCAGGCATCGAAGCGCGGCTCCCTGCCTTCGTTCAGCAGATGTAGCTTCTGGCACAAGTCTGGAGCTGACTAATCATTTGTGTATGCAGCTATAATATGCTTTCAATGTCTGAAAATACATATCATCCATCAAAGCACGATTGTAATGTCTTTGGGCTGGAAAAGGGCACAGGGAGTAGGTGTGGCATATCTAAGATCTAATAAATATACATATCCTCAGGCAAAAGGAGGAAGCTGTGAGATCTAAGGATTCATTTCCCACTCTGCCGACATGGCAGATAAGGTTTGATACAGTGCAGGCATGCAAAACATATACAACCTGAAACGGAAATATCAAACTTTAAAATATATGTTGCACACAGACATACAAGCTGTCTTTACTGCCTATAGTCTGCAGTGTCTGGATGGTAAAAAAACAGGAAGAATCTCCATCTATTTTTATGTAAGTACTATGTAACCTACATCCATACTTCATTTTGAACATGTCCATTCCCTGTCATAAAGGGTGCAGGACATGTCATATACAGGGAAGCTAAACAAGATGGTGGGATGTGTTATATCAATGATGATATCCCTGAGGTTGTTTATAATTTCATAAATTCATATAATTGAATTCATATACATTTTAATGGAATAGTTATGCAGATTTCAGAATTAACCTTTTTTCCTTTTCTTTAATGGGTTATGTCAAAAGAAATGAAAAATGCAATTTCAAAAGAGAGTTTCTGCTTCGTCAACAGGAATCTTTACCATGACGGAGATGTGCAGGATGCGGAGCTCCTCCTTGGCAGAGTTGCTGGAGGGGTCTTCTGTGGGCTCTGGGAGGTTCAGGCTGCCGTCCTGGTGGTGGATGTGGAAGAGCAGAGTGCCATTCTCCAGCCACTGCTGCCTCCAGCGTACCAGGGGGATGTCTTCTGAGTTCCCGGAGATCTCTGCCAGATACAACGGTAAACAAAGAGGGGACTGGATGAGAAGCTTTGCAGTTTCAATGCACATTTCCTAGCAACCGTTGCCAACCTCTTGACGAACACCAACTGGGACCAAGCAATTTATTGAAACAGAGACATGTTGTGGTGGGGATTTAATAACGAATAGCTTGAAAGATGCACCAGATAATGAATGTGATGTGTCGTTTTTAATTAGTTTCATCCAGTTGCGGGCTGCTTGATGAGACAGGTGAATGTTCACGAGATGAAATATCTCAACTATCGGATGAATTTCAATGACCATCAGAACAGATTTGCATGATTTCCAGCATGATTATTCCTAAAACTCTTGCTTTCTATGTGAGGCAAATGAGTAAGTTCAACAGAAATACCTGCACAACTGTTAGTTTTCCCACCAGCCTCGGGTGTACTTTTCCGTCTAGCTGTAATTAGCTAAAATTAGCATGCTAACAAGGTTTGGGGGAACACAAAAAGTGAAGAAATGATTAAACTGGAATGATAAAAGAGGAGTAAACTGGGATTTCATGGAAGCAGTGGAACAGAAGAAATAGTGCGCTTTGTGTCACACCTCAGTTCCTCAGACAATACATTCCACTCCGAGCTATTTGAAGTATTAGGGATGCCAAAACACACACACACACACACACACACTCAGTGCAGAAATGGAACGGATTATAAATGCATGACGGAGCTTTATGGGTGATTTTGCATTATGTGAGTGTGAAGAGCCGCAAAGATGCATCAGGCTCATAAGTCATGAGAAGCGGGAGCGCTGAGTGGAAGACAAATGAAAATAGATCACTGTAAGTCCAGCCAGGAAACCGCACTGAATCCTTCACCCGACTCCACCATCAAACTGCTGCTGGACATAAAGATACTGAATGATCTTGAGAGTTCATGGATTTTCACAGCATATCATTTTTACAGATGATATGCACTGATACTACGGCAGTGGTACATAGATTCCTAGTTTTGTACCAAAAACTGACTTTTTTGGTTAATAGGACAAAGCTGTGTAATATTCTAGTGTACACATGATTTTCAACGCTTTCAATGAAAATGTTTCAGTGTAAACACATCAATTAGAATGTATCAATGCAGTTACAGAATGTATCAAGGCGTTCTAATTCCATTTTTATTTATTTAGCATATCATTTTTATTGTCTGTTTTACATACCAAACCTTTAATAAATGCATAACGTTTCTAACTCCTTTACTAACTCTCTGCAAGCATCTAATTTCCAATCTATGTTTCTTTTAGAAATAAAATACATTATGAGCAATTTTAATTATGAAGGTGTATAAGGGATGTTGTGGACAATAAATATTATAGAGCTGGCAGCTGGAATTATGTGAGAAAAACTTTATACTTTCCAACACTAAAGTTTTTTTATTCCACAAGATAAACGTCACAAACAAATTAAAGATAGATTGTTGTGGTTGTTTTTGTCATGAAACCAGCTACAGTGGAAAATTTAACAAAATGAGTGGGCAACATTTTGCAATCAGATTTAGCCATGAGGGAATACTCCCTTTTAGCCAAGATTCTGTTGTGTGTATGGATAAAACTTCTGAGTGATAAAGTTGTGTTTCACTGGGGAAATAAGGCTTCAGATAGATGAGGATTAAGAGAGAATGATAGTTAGGTTTGACCTGGGTTATCAGCAGGGTTGGATGACTGGACAGCAGACAGAAGAATGTAAATCTGTCACACACACACACCTTCATATTTCACCTTTTCTCTATATAACCCAGAATGTATCATTCAAGGTTCACTCAGGAGCATCGTATTCGAGAGGTTAAAGCAGAACATATAGTTCAGCATCATATTCAGTAAAAGAAGATTGCATAGTCTATATAGTCTGTAGGTCTTTAAGTTATGTGCATGCATGCAAAAGCTATTCAGCAGAGACTACTTTGAGACAAACGAACAAGGTAAAGCAGACATATAAAACTAGAGTGATCAATACACAATTCAAACCTATAAAGCATTTAAGTACTTCATTTTCTTACATTATTGTCTAATAAAACGAGTCTATTCCCACTAGAATATTTTTAGTAATCACTAATCAGCCTATTTGCATTCTGTAAACACTTTTTTTATAGTTCCATTGTTGTTAGCAGGGGCCATTAATCCCTTCCAAAATTCTAATTAGGCATTTGCACATCACATCCTGTTTAATGCTGCCATTTAAAGTATGGTGCACAGTGCACAATCTTACACTGTTTATGGATTACTTTGAACACTGCCCCTGTGAAAGACCATTACACTAATTGCTAGCATGACCCTGTGCAGTACACAAATCTGTTGCCCAAATATATTGGGCTAGATCTACAAGCCATTAAATAACATAAAGCTGAATTTACACACAGATGTCAGGATGAACCAAAACGGAGGAAGATGGGCACGATGCAGAGCAGAAAGGGACGGCGGGGGTGCACTAAAGGGACACAGTCCATTAGCGAATATTACATAATTGATCAAAGTCCATTCGACTCTGCTCTGTGCACTGGTTTAGCAGCGCGGCCCCGCGATGGTTGCAGGGAGTAAATAATAATGAGGTTTAGACGTGATCAAAGGAACAGACTAGAACTGAGTGACGCGAGCACGACGCCGAGGCTTTGGGGGGGAGATGAGAATTAGGACGGAGACGGAGACAACCGCCTGGGAAAGGCCAGAGAGCAGAGAAGAGGTGAAGCTCTGACGCTCTTCACTCTCTGCTGTCATGCAAAACAAAACCTACTTATCACTGTAAGCCTTGAGAACATGCATCAATCCCACGCTACATGGGACCATTACACTGATTGCTCCCTGTGATGTCGCTACTAGCAAGTTATTCCTGCTGATTGCAAGCTTTTGCACAGTACTTAAACTTTCAGGAACATGTGTCACGTTGCAGCAGCAAATAGGCACCAGTTTAATGTGGGACCAAACGATTCAGGGCTGGAAGTCTTCTGCTCTGTCGGCATCATCTGTGCCTGTGATTCCAACCTTAAGATAATGACACAACGTTGGAGGCTCAAAATTCAAACCCTTTCAGTTAGTTTACTATTGTACTTAGCTAGTTAATGGGGAGGAGACATTTTACACATTAGGGCTATTTTGACATATCAATGCCACTAATCATTATTAAAGTGTGTTATATGGCTTGAGAAAGCATGATGAAGTCATTGAGCTTAACTTTGAAAGACTTAATAGCCCCAGAGGTCTAAACTAACACAGAAGTCTGTCCTGAGCTGCTTTCAGACATGCACCGAACTCCAGATGATCTCCTGAAAGTAGCCGAAGGGGCAGTATACAAGAAGACAAATGTCTGAGAACACAGCAGTAGGTTATTGGGAGGATTGACTGCAAGCAAGTGGAAAAGTTGATGACATTTCTAACATGTATAGAAACAAAAGGAATACAACTATCTCAGGATGAGCCTTACATACAAATGACACAGATGAAGAAGTCAATTTGGAAAGATGAGATTCTAAAGTGTTTGGTGATTTGCGCCAACGGCGATGGTGACATGCTGTAAATAACAAACATGTGATGTCTGCAGTAGAATTTATGTTCTGCCTCCTGCATGCTGAGCCATCCCTCATCTGAACGTATTGGAGATTTCGACTGAAGAACCTCATGCCGGGTTTGTCATGTGTAATAAGGAAACTCCAAAGAAAGTCCAGACCCCGAATCCAGTCCAATTTCCGGTGATCATGTTTCAAACTGGCTCTGGATGAATGTGATGCCAATGTCAGATTCTGTAGCAACAAAGCATCTAACAAACCGAAAGAGGTACGGAGTCAGTTGTGATTTCAATAGCACAAGGAAACTAATACAAATAGTACAGAAGGTTCACCGTTCAAAAAGATTTATTGTCACCCCAAAACATGATCTACATCAGTGGTCCCCAACCCCCAGGCCGTGGCCCGGTACCGGGCCGTGGGTCATTTGGTACCGGGCCGCACAGAAAGAATAAACAATTTAAATTTTTTCTGTTTTATCTATTATCCGGTCATTTTTCAAAATAAAACGGTGTTTTATTTTGAAAAATGACCGGATCCTCTCCTTTATGACTCATGCTTTACGCATTTCAAGACGCTTGTCTCGGTCAGGTCACTTTTTCGCTGAACACAAACCAACACGGTATTGGTCGGACCCATTTGTCAACAAACCAGGTGAATCCAGCATGTCTGTTTAAGAAGAAGATCAGCTGCTGGAGATCACAAATGACGGCGGCCTTAAAAGTATGTTTAAGAAAACAACTCTGCCGGTGTCCTGGATTAAAGTAGAGCAGAATACCCTGAGATCGCCACAATAGCACTAAAAACTCTGTTGCCATTTCCGACATCCTATCTGTAGTGACATCGCTGAAATTTTTTTTTAATTAACAAATTAATTTTTTATTTTAAATAACCAAAAAAAACCTCTCCTAATTCCGTTAAATAAAAAAAGAATCTACCTCTGTCACCAGAGGCCGTACCAGACGGGCCTCCGTAGTGAGGCTCCGTAGACACACCTTAACGGCCGGTCCGTGAAAATATTTTCTGACATCCAACCGGTCCGCAGCGCGAAAAAGGTTGGGGACCACTGATGTACATTAGGGGGACAGAACTAAGTACTGAAGTCCTTGTAAGCAGCAATGAAATAACACTACAATCTAAAAACAAAGTAGAATTAGCAAATAAATACAATGAGTACATTTTCAAACCAAACAGTTTTTAAACAATTAAACTCTTGCATCCAGCACAATTGTTCTTTTGCTGAAAAACTGTGTCTACTGTGGTACTGCATATGTGGAAGCCATTAAAGTGCTGGTCATTAGTGAGATGTAAGCCGTGGGCAGATGTGATGGACAGGCGACAACCAGTTAACCCTCTGTTACTGCATCACCCACCTCTGTGGGAGGAGCTGCACACTCTGAAAGGAACAGGGCAGACCATTCAGCATTCAGGTGATGAGTATGACTCATTCATTTGAGCAATAAAGGGTAAATGTTTTTTCAGGAAATCACAAAGCATGTATTAAAATATGAAGATACGTGGATGAATTGTTGTACCAAAGAGTGGAGAGCTATTGCTTTTGTGGTGAAAAACATGGGGCACAAGAGCAGTTGAAACTGTTGTGAGGCGGAGTCACAGGTGAAAGTTAACTATAGCCACTTTCAAACATGACCTGTGGGTTAAGTCAAATAAATTGGGTCTGGACTCTACTCGGACTTTGCCTTTCACACGTGGCGTGCACAACGCGCGCGCGTTCTCTGCACAGACGCGCTTACAAGAGTAACAAATCAAAATGGGGCCTTATAGCCCTTGAAACTGACCCTCACTTCAAACCTGGGGAACCCAGAATGCCTTGCAAATCACCAGCAAGCTGAGAGAGACCCACAAATGCAGCAATTTTTTTTATTAATCAGCCGATATTTGTTTTCTTATTGCTTTTGTTCTGAACTAGGTATGTTTAATTATTAAATATCTTCATAAAAAAACAAGTTAGGTGAGTTAATTAAGAAAACAAAATACCAGAATTAATGCATTTGATAAATTTTGAATACTTTTTTGTCTGAATACGTATATTAAGAACTGATACTCTAATTATTTGTAATTCTTCAATAGTTAGCCATGTATTAATTTGATTGAACTTTAATTCATGTTATTTATGTAAAATTCAATAGTTTTTAACATGAATAAGCATATGCAATGGTATTTAATTTAATTTATTAGTATTTTTACTTCATAATAAGGTGTCAATAATGGTTAGAGTGTGCATTATATACATATGATATGCCTTGTATATATAACAATTAAGGAAATATTAGTACAAAAATATAAGTATTGTATTAAATGTAAAAAATATTTGGCATTAGCTACATTTTTTAAGTATGTTAGCATCCTAAAACACAAAACTAATGACCATGAAGAACATACCTCTTTAGTCTTAAAGTTTTTAACACTGCTATTCTGATCATGTAAGCATTAGTAATGTTAGTATCTGGTTCAAAGTGGTCCTGACTAAGTGCAGCCTCACAGAGCCACTCGAGTAGACAGAGTTCTTTAGACATGTTATCGTGATAAAGAGCGTTTTCTTTCATCTCCTTCATGGGCCTTCTTGAAGTAGCATGCTATCTTGTGTTTCATAGGTGAATTTCCCATTAACTTTCTATGCACCTTCTATGTTCGCACTTACAGGGTCTTAGGTATTCATGATAGGAGTGGGCAACATTAATATTTTGTGCACACATTGTACATGCAAGCAATTACCGAGCAGTACCTGCTGGCGCTTCACGCTGTGCGGGTGTACAGCACCGTCTTTGTCAGGCAACACATTACACTGATTACTGCAAGGGAAACACTTGCATGCTGGATAATGGCCATAACCCTTATATACATTATAACCTGTTTACAAACCCGAACGCTTCCTGTGACACAACAGTGTGTATGTGTTTGTGTGTGTGTGTGTACACATTTGTTCATCTGCATGTGTTTGTAATTGTCATATAACTGTAGCTCTCCTGCTGTGGCAAAGATAGAGCTCCCTCGGCCCGTAAATAAGATTTAAGAGGCCTGACTGGTTTTAACTTAAATGCAAATGATGTGCCTAAGTGTGACAGGGCACTTTTTAAAAAGTGTGCTTTCTCTCCCCCCAGGGACTACTTTGCCATGAGAGTGGGATTAATGAGACTGCCTTTCTTACTGCATGGGACCAGGTACAGAACCACCCAGCGCAGAGAGAGCAGAGAGGACCCGGAGAGGAGGAAAGAAAGAAAACAAGAAAGAAAGAAAAAAGAATGAAAGGGGGGAAGACGTGGTGCAGAGGGGAGAGAAAGAAAAGAGAAAGTGGCCACCCAACATCATTAAAGTGGATCAAAGTAATCAGATTACGCCACGTTATTAGTGTTGCTCCTCTGAAAGCAGATTCACTGAACCACTTAGTTTAAAGGAGTCTCAGTTCCTTTAGAATTAAATTGATATAGCATTTGCCTTAAGCATTTTAAAATCTTTAATCCAAGCATAAACAAATGGCCAGTGCCTCCGCACACACTTTTCTATTCCCTAATTGATTGACAGACACTGCCACAATGTAATTGATTCCCCAGAATTCAGAGAGTGTGCCGTGGCTTTATCTAAATGGTAAAATGTACTTTGCATTAAAATGAGGACAAATTCAGTAAAAATCGTGTTCTTCCTCTCTAAGTCACGGATCTCAAAGACCTCTGCTTATCCAAGCAAAACTGATAGAATTAGAAAATCCTCAGAGGGGATTTTAGAATTAAACACAAAAAAAAAGAAATGAATCTGTTGGAAGATAAATGCATCGGGATGGAAATAAACAAGTTACAGTAAAGTGGCCTGTCTGTTACAATTGAAGGGACTAGCATGGCACTTTTTGGGAGAATCTTGGCAGAATAACGCTGTCGGATTTTAGTACCCAGTGGGGAGGTTTTGTTCTGTCTCCGGCAATAACATCACAGTGAAGTGTCAACAGTGGATTAAAATAATTGATCTTATTGGAGAGCATTTCTGGATAAGATGAGGGACTCTGTGCTACACTGGAGCTACAATAGATACGTACACTCCCTCTAGGACTTTACCCTACGGCTAACTGCTGACAATGTCACAAGGCTTTATGCCTACTGTCACTATAGTAATATGTTAAATGGTTAGTTCACCAAGATACCAAAAATCCATTGGATCATTTCAGTAGCAGTTTGTTACCATGTCGATATTTTGAATTGTATCTGTCCTGTTGGAGAAATTCAGATTTCTGCTCTAACATTCTAAAGAAATAACTAAATACATAATAAGTGAATGAACATCTGTTCATGCCCATAGTCCTGCCAGTGACTTTGGGTTAGCTGCAGCTCCAGGTGCTGCTGCATCTGAGTGTCTCTCATTAAGGGTTTGTAATAGTTGAAGTTAGATTATGACCCAGTCGTGATTTTCTTTAAGTTTAATAATGTATGAGTATTAAATAAAAACAACAATAAATAGTTGTATTTATATAGTATGAGGCAGGGAAAGAAGCTGAAAATACAACCAGCTTAAAGTATTGGCTATAAAGTCTCAAGTTGTGACCATGTCTTGACTTTAGCTTCGCTCTTAACATACTGATAGTAGGCTTATATTGAAAAAGATTTGTGTATGTACTTTTAAAATGAACTATGAATACTAAAAAGCTAATGACGTATGATTATGAAGCTAAGAATGCAATACAAAACACCCAAAACAGTACACAACTCTATTATGAGGTAATCCTGCCTCCTCCAGGTTAATAGATAGGACTGACAGGTAGGGCTGCATCACAGTTTGTCCAGCATGGTGACACGGAACTGAAATACCACGGCACCCCACCACAATCAACTACAGCCCAAACTGAGGCTCCAAATGACATCAAAAGCACATGTTGGCAGCACCAATATCCAGGAGGTTTCGGCTTCAATTTTGGACAAAGGGAGGAAAGCGAGACTGGTCATCCATTCATATATAAAGATACAAGAGCCACAACTGACTTTGGCATTGAATAGAAACTAGAAGTTTAGATAAAGAGACATTGAGATGGATGAAAAAACTGTCTGGTTGTACAACATCAACAGGTAGAGGAAGACAACATAAAAATGTCTTTAAAACATTTCTTTGTCTCATTGTAAGGCTCCACTGACACTGTCATTTCAAAGTTGTGGTTTCACTGTTGTCAAACAGCATATAGATGCATCATTTCATGTTAAGAACATTTTTTGATTTTTGAAAAAGTATGAACATTTCTTCTATAGTACCTATAAATTTGTCTTTACTGTATAATGTGAAATTGAAATAGGACACAGCTTCAGTTTACCTGCTCAAAAACTGTTCTTTAATAGTTATATATTTTTTAGAATTCACCTTATGAGTTGTTGCTGTATCACATTCTGAATAATCTCATATCCTGTTCAAGAGAATTCCAAATATAAAAGATGAGATGTGTTGATTTAACAATATGTCCTATATTGTGGCTCCCTTTTTTGAGTGACGGTTTTCTGCATCTATTTAGGCCTGGTTCCCTGTGATAATATTCATATTATTCTATTCATACCACATATAAAAACAAACATGCACGATAGGGATATACGAATCATAGAGAAAGCATTTTGCAAACAAGGCGTTGGCCACATCTCAGCTTCTTTGAAACTCCACACGATCACAGCCTGAGGAAAATATCGGTATGATTTACAGATGATGTAAAGGCTTTGTCCAAAATTCACAAAACCTCTTTAGATAATCATATGTCTGCTAAATGTAGCAAGTTAAGTAGATACTTCACAGGCCACTCAGAAATCAGCCAGACTTTAGTGGAGTCAGAGGACAGCCTTGAAGGACAACCTGTGTGTGTCTGCAAAGGAAGAATATTCTGGAAACTCGTACCCCGTCTCTCCTTCACACACTTCCCCTGGGAACGGCTGGTCCCTCAGCTGGAGAATATTGTGTTCTCTTTGATAGCAGTTTATTATGACTCAGTTTGGGGAATTCAGAATCAACTGCTCCAAAGTAATTTCGGCTTATCGCCATGCCCTCTGGTGACCACGTGATGTGATGATCGTTATCCTCATCTCGGTGGAGAAGAGGATACACTCGTGGCATTACAACTTCTGAGAGAGTCAACTAAACCTAAAGTACCATTTTGCTGCGATATTTGGGTTTTAGAGTTCTTTAAGACTGTCTGTGTTTTCTGTGTATTTAAACATGTATTTATGTGTGTGTTGATTTATTAGTTTGTTATTGCCAGATATTGGTCCTGTTCACAGAATGGCCTGTGGATCATCCCTCACCACTGGAGTGTTTATTGCAGTCAGATTACATTCATTAAAATTTATTTTATTATCTTTTACATACAATTTCAATACCGTGGGCACAGCAAAATAAATACAGAGCCACTGTGAAACCAGGACACCAAGGTTATTTTCCATGAGAGAGAAAATATTGAAAATTACGCTCACATTTTAAGTCATGCAAATTACTGAAAACCTAGCCTTGGACCATTACCCTGCTCATCGGTATGTTGTGTAGTTTGTCAAATTCTTCTGGACAGGTTCGTGATTTTTTATTTTACAATCTCTGGGAGGACCAGCGCTCTGTGTGTGTGTGTGTGTAGTGTGTGTGTGTGTAGTGTGTGTCTTTGCTTAAGTTATTAATTGATGGTGTTGGATCATGAATCCAGATTGTTCCGATCGTTTTAATCATGATGTCCTGGCTGTGTGTGTCACTTTATGCCTAGCTATTTTCAATGTGTTTAAATATGTGTCTTATATATTCCAGAGTGAACCAAAGCGAGGGGGAGCGAGGACATGTGACCTGGTCATACAGAACAAGGATATTATTACTCTTATAATATGTTCTACTCTTTAAAAGAGGATCCTGTCGACCTTCGTGTGAACAAAATATGCTCTTGGCATCATCGCTCTATTTCCCTCTCTCAGAGAATCATACTCCAAAAATACATAAGTAAGTTAAGTTTATAAATGTGTGGCATATATTAGAATTTGTGGAAGGGAAGTGCTCTTCTTAACTTATTGTACAATTGCCCTGCAGGGCTGTGACCCCTTTGTTCTCAGTTTAGGTTTGAGAGTACTATAACGCAGAGAGTGGGTATGGCTACTTGGTCTGGAGGATAGAGAAAGTCCAGTGCAGCTCTATAGTTCAGGCCTGGTGATGATCCGCAAACACCTTCTATCAAGAGGGATTATCTCTTGACTTGCAAGCAACTGATAGGTGAGGAATGCTGTGAGTTATTAATTTCATTAAGCATTCAGCTGATGGATCAGTCGTCAAAGAGAAGATGAGGGAAACATTTCAGTATCTATCTACAAGCACTGGTTATAGACCAGTAAGAATCCTCAACATTCCTGGATGGCATGCCTAATTTTGATTAACTAATTTGTAAACGATTACTCGAGTTTCACAGGTTCAGTTGCACAAGCTTTTAAATAGAGGGGGTCTTATATCTGGGAGGGTTAGTAATGACTCAATGTGTTTATTCTGTAAATTGACCAAGACTTCACCAAGATGTTCGGAGAGGAAGTTTCTAGGAGATCTTTGGCAAAATGTCCTACTTTCTTCAAAACTGTGATCTTGGCAGACTGAAATAAACCAGAGTTCTAATGAACGTGTTGAAGACCTTTTGCCTGCACAACAAAACTCAGAACTAAAAAAAGTTTTGTCCTTAAAAAGGTTTTGTTCGTTTAAAAAGACATTTGAATCTTATCTGTGGCATAATCATGATTTAAGTGCATTTTCAGCTGTAACCAATTCTGACAATGTTATATTTTCAATTACTTTACCAAGCATTCTACTGTTGGTTTACCTACTTCCCCCAACTTCAAAAGGTCAAAAAAAAGAGTTCTAAAATTAGCTGATTGTTTTACCAAGCAAAAACATGCAAATAATGATTTTGAGACAGCAAATCCCCTAGGTTCAATTAAGAGTATACACAAACTTGGTTGTATTTACTTTATTTTCAGAAACCTGCCCCCAAAATGTAATTCTGTACTGATAAATATTCATGTTGTGGCACTGAAAATATGGATTTGATGCATTACTAAAGCCTCTCAAATCCCTACAGAATCTTGTGCAGCTCTGGAGAAAAAATCCTAAGTTGGTTTTAACTATTGTTGACAAGAATACAGTCTTGCATTTTTAACACACCTCTGATAACTATACGGTTGACATCCACAATTTGCTTGAAGGTGGAGTGCAGTACGAACTAAAACTTGTCTTTCAGTACCTTTTCAATATGAAGTATCTATCTCTGGAAACACTGTCACAGAGGATCCAAAGTTTATACTATGGTCGTATTGAGAGACGACACAAGCCAAGTGGAAGTAGCAAAGATCTTTGATTGACAGCAGTTCAGTACAGGTGTCTTTTGCGAAATGCTCTGTTATTGGAATCTGCTTCTCCTCTGAATTCAGACTGTGAATAGAGTATTTTAAACGATTATTAAAAATGACCAGAGGCGGACTTAACCAGGAGGCAAAGCTCAGCAATTAGGTGGGGCCAAGAACTACCAGGGGCCCCTAAAACAACCAAAAATCCATAGATGGCTAAGATGGCATCTGAATGCCTATAATTCATGAGTAACTAGTGTCTCATCACCACCTCCCCCCTTAGTCCCCACTACAATGGAATATTCCATGAGCGCATCTATTTCAAGAAGCCACTGTTTGACCCAAATCTTTGGCACAAAAGAGCTGTGCAAGGGGCACCGAGACGACCCTTTCAGGTAAAGGGCAACATTTTTACTAGCATAACTATCACATGCAAATGATGAATGGAGAAAATGTCCTGGCTTGTGTACAGTGAAAAAAAAGCGCGTGCTTTTGTTGCCGTCTGTTTGGAGGCAGAGAAAAAGACACTCAGCTAAGTGGGGATGGGTTCAATACCTGGAAGAATCATGTAGCCCACTTGAAACAACATGAGACGTCTGCTGAACAAATCCCAAACACGGATACCTGGCGCACTCTATTACAGAAAATACAAACAAACACAACTATAGATCAGGTGAACCAAGATCTAATTGCTCTTGAAGTAAACCGCTGGAAGGAGATTTTAAGAAGATTACTTGCAAATCGTGAACCATCGGGCAGAACATAATCTGGCAAGTTTTACTGTGACTATATATTCTGAAACTGGAGAACAACAAATCCGGAGGGCCCCATGCCTGTGTTCGTCTTTAGGCCCCCACATGTCTATATTAACCACTGGGTAAGACATATTATTTGACATGATATAATTAATGATCACCCCGAGATGTTTAGGCCAAACATAATTTTTTTAAGAGGTCAGTGAAGAATTTCAAAAATATAACAAAAACCAAAGACAGCAAGCTTTTCACTGGGAGAATTTTCATTTTCAGAGGTTTGAGTTGGGTCCATTGCAGAAGGAAATGATTGACAGCTTGGAGGATGGTGAGACTTCAATTTGAATTCAAACTGTAACATGTCAAGTACTAACTGGGTGAAGAACTATGGAACTGAGTATCAAATCCGAATGTTTGTTTTGATTGGAACCGATACAGAAATTCCTGTTTTTAGAAAGATCCACAATATCATTATAAATGAAGATCAAGCTTTAATTTTGACATGCAAAGTCTACAGTTTATTTCCATGACTTCTTTACTGCATTCTGCCGAGTATTTGTCATTTATTGTAATGATTAAATGTATTAAACACCCTATGACTTTCTAATGAGATGGATAAAAAAAACTTCATGTGCCACATTGCTATATTGTGTGCTTTTGAGGACTGTTAGGACCAGAGGTTAAGCCAATGCTGTGTCATGTGGTCTGCTGAAATTAACACAGTTTCAGGTTTAATGCAAACTCCGTTGAATTGCTGTTTCATTTTGACAGTATCGATTTAGTGTAGATTGAAATTTCCCTAAAACTTTCTTCATCACAATTTAAGGCCCCTGCCCTCATTATACTGTATAGTCATTTCATCTTGGACTTGTGAATTCTAATTTAGTTCAATCTGCCTCTAAGTTATTATTCTTGTCAAACACTCTCACGTATTGCTGAAAATGTCAATATGTGTACCATATGAACTGTGCATCATAGGAAATCAAGTCCATTGTCATTTCATAAAACCTGACAGCTTCGGTTTTTAAATTACATATGAATGAACAGCAGTGAAATATTTCTTCTTTCCTACCAACAGATGCCAGCACATTATGCAGACACCAGTGCTACAGTTTCTTTCAAAAGAACATAATACTTGGTGACATAAGTACAGGAAATGTTTTCTGAAGGTATGTAATCACCAAACCATACGTATGTGTGGGATATTTTGTGAATGTGCTGCTTTGTAAACGCTCCCATAGATACATGTAAACATGCAATACTCTGAATCAAAAGTTTATCACCCACTTATAGTTAGTGCCAATCACCCACCCTCGCTGGAATGTATTCTAAACAAATCTGTTTCATGGATGGCGGCCAAGAGCAAATACTCTCAACCCACTCTGTGTACATGCCAGTGCATTCATCTTCACTCTGAATCTATGCAATTGGATGCTGGAGTCTTCGCTTGTATAGGTTTTTACTCAATTCGTGAAAGCAAGACTGAAACATATGAAAGAGGACACATTATTTTACCTGCAAATGAAAAGCTGAAGTAATATATTACAGTTCCTATCGATGTGTAGGGGAATGTATTGCTTCTCTTTAGTGGCTTTATGACTCTTCTTTACTTTGCCCGTGGATGAAATATTCATTGCAAAATAAAAAGATCAGGCTGGAAACATTCTTTATTTTCTTTACAGACTGGGAGCTATACAGTTTTCCATTCATGAATACTTTTTCATCAGTAGCACTCAGCCTTACCTATTAAATTCTATATTGTTATTGACAAACCAGACAAAGTAGTTTGTAGCTGTCTAATAACAGTGTCCATGTTAGTGGTGTAAAAGAATGATGTCACCATGTGTCTATGTAGCTCACTGGTCTACTTTTAATGGATTTCAGACAACAGTGAAGTTTATTGCACAGTAGACTAATATATATGACATTCATATCTCTAAGAGCAGTGGAAACTGCAAACCTGACATCAGTAAAATATGTAATGTGAATTCTGGCTTACAACAATAACAGAAAAGATTAGGTCTGATTAGTCCAGCTTTCTCTAAATAGATTATTCTGTTTGCCCCCTCCAACATCCTGAGACAAAAAAGCCTGTATAAAAATGTTGAACATCATTTTATTCTATAATAAGTCTACTTGCAAAAAGCTCCTGGTAGTTGTGAGTGCCTGTAAGCATTTGTTTTCTAAAAACATACTTCCTGGTGTGTGGCTCTGACCAAATGGATGTGAATGTGGCTCCTTATTTATTTGGCAACATTGGGACCTGAGGCTTCTCTTTAAATGGCTGTTGCAGATTGTCCATGGGGCGCAGCCGTCTGCCCCCCAGACACTCGTGCTTTTATTTACAGCAAATAGGTATTTTTAATCTGATGTGATTGGTCGATCCTTGACGGCGTGTCTGGTACATCCGCCCTCACTGAGGAACTTCTGCTGCGAGCCGACCGGCTTCAGGGGAACTGTAATATTTAAAAAAAAACACTCCAACAAGACTAAAAGAGGATAAAGGAGCTCGGCCCGGACCGACCCTATTTCACAGATTCAGCTGCAAGTTATGAGGACCAGCTTACACCAAGGCTCCTCCCGCTACAAAAAAAGACTGCGCACCCCAATAAATTTGATCCTCCAGCCGCCACTGGCTATTACCCGAACATAATTTGACTCAGGCAAATGGGTTCACTTTCAGTTACAAGCTAATGTGATGTTCCTCTCTGGGCCAGCTCCACTTTGTGGCTTGGTCCAATAAGCCAGGTATATTTTACATAACATAAATTTTCTGTTTAAGGCACGCAGGCATTGTATCTTATTAAAACACAATATACAACATATGTAGACAGCGAATACAGGAGGCAATGACTATAGGGTACACATCTGTCTGCATGCCTGAACGGCTGGAAAGTTGAATGTGAAAATATCAATGGGGGCATTCAGAAATAATGAGACAGGCGAACAGTTCTGTTTAAGGGGAGGGGTGTGCTTGTACTGGGATTTACAGCAGTAGAGGTGTGTGTGTGTGTGTGGGGTTGAAGAGTGGTAACGGGGCGATAGCTGAACATATTCTGCTCACATCCTCCTGCAGTGTCAGGGGAAGCTGCCCTCTCTTACCTCTACTCTCCCAGTCATAGATTCTTGTTAGAGTGAGGAAGGGAGAGAGTAAAGACGGGCGACGGTGGTGGAGGGCATTAAAATCGAAGGTGTAATGGGATGAGTGGATGGGGAGAGTGGTGAAGAAGAGGTTGGATGGGAGGAAGAGGCAGGGAGAAAGAATAGCACAATAAGGGATTTTGATCTGAGGTCTAATCTTAATTCAAACGTCAGGGTACATAACCCGCCACTCCTGCTACAACCCATCCCACACGTGCACAAGTTTCCAAACTGTGAACTACACAAGCATGTATAGACAACAGCCCAAATATGTCTCCAATCCTTATCAAACACCTCCCTACCAACATGTCCCCCACCCAAAATACACAAAAACCGTTGCAGCAATTTTACCAGTATGAAGACTGGATAATTCCCAGAAACCAGAAAGTGAACACCATGACTGGAGAGTAACTGTGATGCCTGTGCTAAAAGGATCCTGAGTTTCATGAATAAAACAATAGTGTGTGACACCAACAAACAGTGTAACAAAGATTTAAAGAGTAAACATGAAACCACTTAGCATACTCTTCTGGGTGTTTGTCGAGTACCAACATGACTGGATTGCTGTCTATTCTGTTGCAACATATCCACCACTGTATTCATGGATTGGAAAAGTTAAGGTACGAGTTGAATAAATCCTGAAGTCTGCAATCACAGAAAGAGATCAACGCTCCTGTGTCCCCAGTGAACACTTCTGGGCCTGTTTTAAGGTGTTCGTCATCCGGCAATGCCAATTTAATACATGAGTGAGAACAGGAAACACTGCAATCAATCAAAGTCGCTCCCTTTCCTAACAAGCTCCCCAACGTTGGTGTCAACATATTAATCAAGGCATTCGGCAAATGGTAATCTGAGGTGCTTTGAGAACTTTTCAAATTTCATGTCGGATGATTATGTATGTAAAGTCAAACCGCAGAGGACAGGGTGAACGGTCCACTTCAAGGTGAGCCGAGATCACAGGAGGTTCCGCCAGCCGCTCCTGTTAAATACAAGGAGAGCTCGGTCTGATGAGATTCAACAGGACGGACTCCACTTGGCTGTGATTAGAGATTCAACTTGCCGAAAGTCACACACCCTGCAGTTTCTGTGAATGTGATCACAGATTAGGCCAATTAAAAGCAAGGCAGATCAGATGGATCGTATTGTTGCCAAGATTGGAAGTTTTAAAAATGCTTTTGACAGGTTGCTGAGCAGTTTAAATGAAAGGCATCGAGGGGCAGTGGCGGTTCTACATGGTATGGCGCCCCGGGCGAGACCCCCTCCGAAAATATTAAGAATAATATACAAATAAGAGCAGAGATACAATAATATAAAATATTAAGAATAATATACAAATACAATATAGAATAAATAAAAACATGTAAAAACACACTACAGAAAATCTAATTATTACACTATTGCACTAAGAACAGAAAACACAAACTAAAACTAAAACTTAACCTTTCTGGACTTCCTTGATGCAAAAATCATCAATAATGTCATCATATGAAATCTGCTCCCCTAGTTCCTGAGAGCATAGTTGACCTAAGGTCTTGATCAACTTCAAAAGCTCCTCTGCTTGAGCCACAGTGACTGGCACAGTAAGTACAATCCTGAGAGCAGTCCAAAAGTTGGGGTAGATCTCGATAGATCCTTATCATGCATAAAAGAGATAAGCTCAAGGAGGCTCATGGTTTTTGATGGCAGATCAGGGAAGTTCTTAATTTTTGTTTTGTTTCTAAGAGTCTTCTTAATTTGTTTGTTCTCATAGAGTTTTCAGACATAAATTACACACTGGTCTCTCCTCACGTCCTACCACATTGACTGTGAACCCAACAGAAAGACAGGCTTCATCGTACTTTCTTTTCAACTTGTTTTATGAACACCTGTGTTTCTGTGAGAGAGTGAGTGGGGCGGGGGGCGGAGACGCGGGGTCAGTGGATCCCCCGTTCCCCCCCTTGTCCGCTCCATTTGTGAGACCCAGAGGTGAACTGTCCCCCGCGCCCCCTCCCCTCCCCCCTTCTCACACAGCATCAAGCAGGAGCGCTGCAGTTGCAGGGGGCGCCAGTTTGCCAATTCCCCACACAGTGATATGATAGATAATAGAAAACCGCTTCGCGGGCCAGATGATTTTATTTATTTTTTAAAGTGCTCGTGCCGCCCCCCACGTGACATGAAAAAGTGCCGCCCCGGGCGGCTGCCCGGTTCGCCCGTGCCTAAAACCGCCACTGTCGAGGGGTAATGCATCACTTCATCGAGAGGCAGACAAAATAAAGCTAGCGCTGCCAACTATGCAGCTACAGCTTTGTTTGGCACTTTTAAGCTACAGAGTGGAATGAGTAGTTACTGACCATTGCAAAGAGTCCACTGATGTGTGCAAGTAGAGTTATTCCTGCTTTTTGAGATCACTAGAGTAAATATCTTATCTGTTATCTGCCCTATATGTCTAACGATATATTTTATATTTTCTTTGATACACTTCACCCATCCCTACATCGCCATAGTTGTGAGTAGATGATGAATGCATTTTCATTTTTCAGTGAACTATCCCTTTAAAATGAATGATAGTTGCTTTGGAAGGAGTGTTGAATGACTGCCACAGTGAGCCAGCACGCAATACTAGGACCCTGAAAATGAAGCAGCTTAATGGAATTCATCCATCATTTACAACTGTGCTTTTCCTACTGTGACATGTTAAAATGTGTACTATTCTAAGAGGCGGTCCAATCAGTTCATCACAAGTGTGTAAGCTTCACTTAACTCTTTTTTTGGCAAGTGACTTAGCAAATGTCATTGAGCCTGCTGAGTGCACCCAGCAGCCTCTGCTCGTCCTCTGTGGCGCTGCAGGGTTCCTACACCCTCCTCCGTCACCACCCAGGGGATGTATGAATATTGACTTAACAGAAGTGAGCATTAGCAGGCCAGCAAAGATGAGAGCTTTTGAGTTATAACCAAGCTCTTTTAGCTCTCATAGCGCCCAGCCTACGTGTTTTCAAAATACCCTTTTCACCTTGAAACAATGACAACGACTTCAGAGCTAGAAACACTGAAAATAGAAGTTTGGATGCAAACACAAACTCTTTTATGGTGTTTTGTGGTGTTTTTTTGTTAAAGAATTTGCCATTTTAACAACAGTGATTTCCTCCCTGTGTGCAAATGTTTGTCCACAAGTTCCCCTGTCACTATTTTGGCGTGACACCATCATTGCATCTTGGGTTTAGTGCCACCCAAGACCATTGTGGGAAGTACAAACAAGTCAGAATACGTTTTTATTATCTCTATAACAGAATGGTAACGTGTGCAGTCAGACCTTTCGCCCACACTGACACCGTGCTGTATAGATGGGAGGGGCTGCCTTTTCTCATGTCTTGCACCTGGGGACGCTTGGCCCGACGTTATATAAACTTCTCATTCTGTCTGTCTATCTCACCATCACCACGTACCACTCTGCCCTGTTCTTTTCTCTGCTTTGCCTTAGCATCACGACGCCTCCATCCACACAGCACCACATCACCACAGACTCTCACAGACCACACAGTCATTAGTCACTTAACTCGGCCTTAGGTTGGAATAAAATATTTAAAATACTTGAAATCCTCAGTGGTCTCCTTCATTGTCGGGCTCACGAAAGTGGACTGTTGACATTGATTATCTTTTTATTTAGTATCGTTATTTTCTTTTCATCAATAGCTTTAGGATTGCTGTCAGTATATGCAACGCAACATTTTGTATAAATAATTGTATAATTAGTTTAATTTGTAATCACATGCAATACTTGTTACTGATTAAAGTCATATTGCTGTGACATAGCACTCATATTTGTCACGGAATCTAGTCAGGCAGATTGATTTAGTTGCCAAGGTTACGATAGACACCACCAAGTGTAGGCAGCGTTTTCTTTTTTTTTCAAATATGTGAATGAAACAAACAAACCTCACCGTGCCAACTGGGGTGGAGGCACACATCCCTGAGCGGTACACTGTGTACAGTTTGGATGAAGCAACCATTTAGGTCTCTATGACATGAAAGACAATCATGCTACATTGTTTTGCCAGAAAATGTAGGACCAGTTGCCATGAATCCAGAATTCAGTACATCCCCTTCTCTTATGAACAAAGAACCACTGCATCAACCTGTGGCAAGTGTTGCCTCCATGAAGAATGAGATTAACGAAGCAGGCGTCGTAACACGGCCGCCGCTCTCCTGTTATGCAGTCGTCTCATCTGCATGTGGCCTTAATTCAACATGCACTTGCCGTGCAGCAGACCAAACGAACACCAAAGCCATTTGCCATCCTGAGACGAATAGCAATTACGATTTCTGCTATGTCTCATTGGTTCAACCATTTGTTCTTCTGCAGAGCCACAGCGAGGGAACAGCTTAATCTGCATGTATAAGAGATGGAGAAATGTATGCTGATGTATCCCCATTTCACCCGCATCCTCGCACCATCAGCTTTCATACATTGCCTATACCACGTGCATTCCTTTGCACTAGCTACCAGATGTAGCAATCCTTGAAGCTTGTGTCTTTTTCCACTCAATTGCTTCCAGAAAACATTTGAAAAAAATATGTTTTTCTGCGTAATATTGCAGTAAGTGTGCACAAGCTCCTTTTATGGCTCTACTTTGCTGCATTTCAAAACATCTACTTGTTAAAATAAATGTTTTACAGCAGCTTACTCTGCCAATTTACTGGTCCATTTTTTCATCAGGTCCTGTATGTCTACTTGGGGAGGAAACGTTTAATGGCTGGGACAGAACAGTTAAAGGGACCTTGCTATTCAAGTCACCTTGACTTTTCTAGCGTGGTGTTCCATTTCTTTACACTCCCAAAGAGCAATTCAGCACACCTGCCAAATAACACCATAAGTACCTCCGCACTGCTTGAATGGATCGTTCTTTCTCATCATGTTGCTGCATATTCAATGTTAGCAAAAAGCTCATGATTCAATGGTGCCTCTAATAAATTGCTCTCTTAAATTGTTTGTTTATAATTATCGACAAATGGTTCATAAAATTTGGTACTCTAGCATTTTAAAAGTTAGTTTATTAAAAGTTTTTACCTCACAAAAGGCTTGTAAATTGACAATACCAATGTTTGCATGTGAGATACAAGTTTATGTGTAGAAATGACTTGATGAGACTATGTTATGGTTGCTATGGCAACAAGCAGTGTTCCATAGTATGGTGAGCCACCACAGTCAAGGTAATTGATGTAAAAGACAGCACACACCTTTAAGTGCACCACAGCGTAGGCTGACACACTAAAACACTAAAGAACAATGGAAGCGCTCTCCTGTCATAAAGCCAGCACACATTTCTTCTTGTAAATTGTCCGGATTAATCAGTAACACCAGTGTTGTAACAAGTTTATTACCCAGTGGGAAAACGTCCACAACATGACACCCCTAGAACATGTAAATCTGAAATCTGTGGACAAATGATATCAATGGTAAGACAACGGTTACACTAACTGAAAGAATCCAAACCAGGTAAATGAGGCTGAGAGACCTCAGAGTGACAATTAAACCACAGCATTGAAGCAAATTACAACAGATACTTTAAAATATTGGACATAATTCTTGTCAAACTGGATCCCAATTCCCAGTCACATTGTTAAAGCAGATTGTTCACTATCACTAAACCAACAATAGAACTGAGTGATTCCACTTAACGCAGATAAACCTCAATCTCGAATTGAAGTCAAACAGAATCTGTGAACCTTGTTCTGGTGCATTTTTCTAGCCACTGAGCTCCACGGTCTCGCTGCTCTGTGTTATCCCATTTCAGTAAAAACGATATGAGGAAAGCATCGCTATTTGTATAATCCATGACTCTGGAGTCTGTTGAGCCTCCTCCCTGCAGTTTGGCGAGACCATTCTCTGGAAGGTTTGCTTCAGACAAAACATCAATGTCGTGCGGATCGAATAACAATGTAAGCTGCTGAGTGTGACGAGGCTACGCATTCAAAAATAAAGGCCCAACATTTCCAATACCAATAGAAAAAAATGCTCTGCAGCCTTTAACACATATTGACTGTGTTACATAAAAGAGAGTGGCAGTTTGTACGACGTGCACTGTGGAAACTTATATTCATTCAGGTGAAGTTGAATGTGCACTGGTCCCTTTCCTCAACATTTAGTAGAATCTCCTCTGAGAAAAGCTTGGATAGGGATTGATAGTATTTCAATTCCACCAAGTTGGAAGCCTTGCAGGGGATAAAATCATTGCAGCTGTGGCCATAACAACCTGACTTTTACGATGCATTTACACCTCACATTGATAGGTGGTGTCTGTGTGGGTGGTATCTATGTATGGAAGTATGCTAATGCAGCTGTAAACACACAGAGCAGTATCTGGGTTGTACAGGTGTATATGCAAATGGTTCCACATGACCACTCTCAAATTCTCTTCTTCACGCTTATTTGCACATTTGCAGTTTGAAACCTGCATCTTTTATCGATGCTCACTAGCTAGCAGTCTTCTTCTACATTGCTACCGCCTTTTTTTAAGGACTTTACCACCACCTGTGGATCAGTGGAATAGCTGAAAATATGAGTAAATGAATAGATTCATCCAAAAAGGAATCAGGAAAGTTTTGATAATCCTCAATAATTGTTTTGAGTAAAAATTCCAAATATGACCTATTTCCGGCAATAAAAGTGTAAGCGTTCATGAATCTCTGTCTAATGAAATGCTAATCGACCTTCAGGCTTTAAGAGTAAGGAAAAAACAAACAATTTGAACACCTTAAGATGTCAAAATTTATAAGTTTAACAAATTTTCTGCATTTTATTACATCAAATCATTTATGAGTCAACCATGAAAATAAGATTCTGCAGCCGTACAGAAATTGCATCACCTGTCTTGTCCACATTTAATACTAAGTGCAAATTGAGCTTTTCTTCTTGGTCTGAATCTGTCTCTAAAAATACCAAAATACCACATTTCTCTTTGACCAGTATCCTTCGTGAGACCCTCCATACTTTGCAAATGCCCAAGTTTTTTGAACTACAGGCCAACAATGTGTAATGCAGGCTATGTTACATCAGGCTGAGATAATCACGATAGCTCATTTTCTCAGGCTTCTCTAAAGCCAAAGAATGCATGATGCAGGTTTTGTAATAAGCTGAGTAATACTAGCCACGACAAGCCCAGTAACTTTGCTTGTAAAAGCAGTAAAGGGCAGTTTGCTTCTGAGTACTTACAAATACTTGAGCAACAGTTGTTTAGAAAGCAGCATTCCTCATTGACTGTCCCTCCCCTGAGTTTCCCATCCACAGGAGGACTCCAGCTGCCACTGCTCTGGTTATATAAAGTTGTTTTCAGGGTGAATAAACACAACTTGTGTGACTTTTATAAAGCTGTGTTAATATAGAGCTCAGTCAGCCTCTTTTGAGAATTCAAGCGGCGCGTTAAATGTAGAAAAACTTGTTTGGGTGTGTAATCAGGTTGGTAAATTAGCACTAAACGCAGCGAGAGGTGGGAACGACAATCTGTCAGAACAGTAGTGTGACCAGCTGTAACTGCCTTACGAACGGGGCCCGACACTGCCGGTGTTGCGTCTGCTGTGGCGAACTCCCGACACGCTGGGGCTTATCAGGGGCACACAGGAGGCACAACAATGAACTTATCAGCATCCAGCTACTTGGCGGGATGTAGCTGCAACCCCGCTGCGTGGCTCTGACCACAAGACGGCTCCGCTTCATTGATCATACACACCAGCAGAACCTAATCTAGGGACGGTGAGCCCTTCAAACCGCAGGGTACAGCAATGGACAGAGAAGGGGCAGGGGAAAAATGAGAAGTTAGTATAGAAGGTAATATAAAATGGCGCTGTAGAAAGAAAACCTTGAGAAGTTCAATAACTTTGCAGGGACCTCAACACACTGCATGTCAACTAGCTTCCAGGATTTTGATTGAAGCTCTGCAGAAGCCCGCAGCAGGGCTTTTCTACTCCTTCCTTTTTTCTTTGTTGCAGAATCGGTCACAGTGCCACAAGAATACATAAAAGTTTTAGTAGAAGGATTCCATGGAGGGTCAAAAAAAAATCTCTTTCTGAGAAAAGTCTTACACAAACAAAGCTTGTTCTCGGTCTATTTGCTGGCGTTGACGCTTTGAAAGCGGCAACAAAAATGAGGTGTCAGAGTGAAAATGAAGAGGCGCCGTCCCATACAGGCAATTTCTAAAGCGTGCAATGCGATATTAGGTACAGAATAACAACCCAGGTGGGTTACCTTAATACCCCAAAAGACGCATTACGCTCTGACACGGTTACGATCACTGATATTAGATATTTCACGGCCACAGCAGACAGAAGAGAAAACCATTCGGGTTGTATCTAAGACACACCATAGCCTTTTAAACATGATGTGATTTCTGGGCACAATACCCCCCCTCTCTCTGCCTGTGTCTCTAAAATCAAATAAGCTATGGTAGCAGTCTTAGTTTGAGTCAGGGCATGTATACTTGCATACATACACCCCCAGTCATTTTCAATTTTCAAAGTTAGCCCTATTATCTTTGCCTTGTGTACTTTCCCGCTGACTGACCTCCCCTGACTCCCTCTGTCCTGTCTGGGATCGCAGTGATCATCACAACCAAAGGGAACACGGCGGCTTGCCCCCCCCACAATCTTGATATCTGCAGCAAATTGAAGGTGATTTTCAATAACTCTGCTGATGAGTGGAAATAGGCAGATCAGAGTCATTCTCTCTGACAGGCGCTTAAGAGAGAGAGACGATCTGACGCTGTCTGTGTTAAAAGTGGATCAGAGCTCGGTTTACGCCTTCTGCTTGAAGAGCAGTTTCACAGGCCTGGACGTGATGGTGCGTGAGTGAAATGTGTCCTGAGAGGCGTCTTGTTTGCATTTAAATTCAGACTGAACGTGAGCCCTGTGAGAATTAGGACTCAGGATAAGAGTAGAACTCCTTCACTTTTCCACCAAACAATCCAAAGTATGAAGCAATTAAAAATAATTATCATATTTATTTTGACTTCAAACATCTCCTGCTTGTTTGGCTCCTAAATGGCTGCAGTCAATAATGAAAATAATTAGATCGGGTGCTGCGCTGCAATGGCATTCTCAAAGAAGACGAGCGACGAGGACTCTGCTGGAAGAGCTAATCCTCCTTAACAAACACATATGTGCAGATTATGTATCTGTTAAATCGAACAACAACGGAGCCACAACAGGGGGAGGTTGGGGGGCGGTGGGGAGAGCTGCAGCCACAAACCGCTTTGCAATTAAGTACAAGCGGAATGAAAGCGAGACCTGTCAGGTAGTAATGGCTCCCCCTCTGCATCTGCGTGATGATGATTGAAAGCCATTAGTCATGCAGAACATTAATGATCCCCGAAAATGTGTATTTTTTTTTCGAAACAAGGCTCAGCAAATCCCTCAAACAGCTGGACACTGAGGTTTTCAGCAAACGTTAGTGGGAAGGTAGACACGCAGACCAATGCCCATGCGGCGCTCCTCAGTTTCAAAGCTCTGTGTGTTCAGCACAAATGATGGAACATGGCACCCAGTACAATGACGTGGCTTTGGACCCTGGGAGAGCATTTGTTGGTTATAATTCAACTGAATTGTAGATTTCTTCGGTATCCATGGTGGTGTTTCTGTCCCCCATCTTTCAATCGTTGTCTCCAGAGAGGAGAGGGCGTTTTCAGTTGAGCTGCACCAGGCACAGTATGGTTGCCAACTATTTTTAGACTCAATTACGATCGAATACATTGATTACTTGCAGTCCTGAACACACAATGCCACCCGTGTGAAACACATCTCGTTATGCTTTAAGGTTAATATATTTTTCCATCTGCAAGCTGACCTTTCTTTATCACATTTCTCTATCGCGATGACTTCAGGATGTTTCTAGGTGTTAAAGATTGTAAAACCCTCTGGAGCATAGGGCTTCATAAATTGAGTGTTTATTATATTTCAGTTTTTGCAATAATTGCATTAGCCACCAGGGTTAATGCAACCTTTGGGGTTCTCAGAATTGTAGTTATCTCTGGTAAATATTGTTTGATGTTCCCCTGTAGACTACCTCACAGGGAGAAATATGTGTTATGGCAGAGGCTGTCGAAAAATAACTGTAAAAGTCACAAACTAGCACCAGGGTTTGATCACAAATGGAGGGGAACCGTGTGAATCGGACATCGTCATAATCCTCATCTGACTCTCCCAACCACCGGTTCTGATACCACTAAAACTATTCCAGGGCCTAATCTAAACGAAGCAGGCCACTAATTGTGTCAGAACTAATCCCCTGGCCTCATAATAATCTGTGCTGTGTCTGACATTCAGTATGGAGCCACCATGTCAAAACATATTATGCAAACATCTAAATCACGCGCAGAGCTCCACTCCATGACAAATTGCCAAAAAGCTTGCATTTGGTGTTCGCCTTCTGTTTCGCTTAATTGGTGTTGGCCAGAGGTACGGTGCTAACAAAGGCTGCATGGCAGGATACCGATACAAGAATATCCTGCACACAGATACCACCCACTGTGTGAAAGTCACACACTTAGACACACAAAACACCTAACAGTGATTAGAATACTAAGAAAAAGCTGTTTGTCTTTGTCATATTATGAGACCTGCAAACACCACATGCACTTAACTAAGAGAAGGGATTAAACAAATCCAATCCGTTTTCATTAATTGTATTTTATGAAAGTAGTTCAGCTTTATTCCATGTTTTATTGTACTTCCTACAAACGCGAAATTACAGGGATTGTTCATGCATCTAAAGAGCTACATTGATCTAAAAATTGTCTTAGTTGTCAGGGAAATTAGTTAATTATACATGTTGCAGTACTACAATTATAATCATATGTAATTTGATTGTATTATTTCTATTTGTATTGTTCTGTAGCTAAAGAGGAAGCTTTTTTCCTGTGATCATTTCGATGATTCACAGGGTTTCATAACATTGAATGTTTCTCTTCGGTTGCATTATGGGAAATGACACAAACCTTATACTAAATGTGTCTCAGTTGGTAGTGATAGCTAATAACGTTTTCATACACATATAGTAAAGCTTATCTTTTTAATAGAGGTGTTAAATCATGGGGGAGAGACCAACAACACTGTTCTCACATCTAATATTCCTGTAAATGTACACCTATATTTCATGGTACTGTATCTCTCTATCAGTAATCTGTATCTCTACACTGTGTGTTTTGTACCTTCTCTTTTTCCGTCCTCTCTATTCATTTTACCAACTCGTTTTATTGTTGATGTGCTTGTGTGTTGCAAATTAGCATTTCGCTACAAAAAAGAAAAGCAGTGCCTCGGTTGTCTGTGCGTTATTGTGTGTTGCAGCTTTGATGCTATTGTTATGGTCTTATAGAATTCAACGTTTTTCTTTATCCGTGTCTTGAACAAGAGGGAAATGGATGATTTATGTAGTGGAACATATACATGTAGCTGTTATGCGAGAGATCCAGATCTGCATTCTGTATGCAGAGCGGCATTTCGCTCTTAGAGGTTGTTTGACAAAGTTGGTTTTATAATGCAAATGCCATCCGTTCACTGTGTACAGGTGGACAGATTTGCTCGTACCCAATGATTACCTTAATCCATCCACAATGCAAGCTGCTGATGAATTATGCAAATACTACATCTGTTTCTGCACAAACGAATCTCTGTGGAGAATGGCTTTGTCACTGGAACGTAAGAACCACACACAGATGTCAGTGACGGACGAGTGCTGATGAAACACACTCATGTTGACTAGCTCATAGGAGCCGCCACAGTAGAGGGCCATAAACCATAAGAGGGGCACCTCTGCACCACAGCAAAACCTCAGGATGTAAATCAAAACTGGTGGTCCGTCACACAAGGTGAATTAATAGAATGGGATTTAGATTGGCCCCCTCTACACTCATTAACCCATAATGACAAAAATGAATGGCAATGTTAAATGTTTAATTGGGTGAATTAAATTTGATACATTTCAAGCATCATTTTAGGAAAGACGACCCAACAGCAAACTAACAAAGTTTGGAGTGATTACGACAGTGTGACTACTTTTGGAAATAAACATTTTATTAATTTCTTTTTAATTACCATAAAATCCAAGCAAGCGTTTCAATTTGTTTCTGTGACTTAATGGCAATGTCATCAATTACCCATTTAAAGTATATGAAAGAAGTCTAACTACTTACTGTAGCATAATTTATAAGATGGTAATGCTTGTATTTAGGACACATTTAATTTCGGGCATTTGCCAATGGGATTTCTTTTGATGGTCACAGTGCTTCATTGTGAGTGAATTTGCTGTATAGTTGTGACAAAAATAAAAAAAAAGGAAGGAAAAGGAAAGAGATATGATCGTCAGAACAAAAGTTGTCCTGTTCTAACGATTAGATGTCTTCCTTTTCCTCCCTTTTTTTTATATTCGTCTTTCCAGTTCTGTGTTGTCTGTGTTGCCTAGAAGGAAGAAGACAAATCTAGAAGTAAAGTGTCCCTGTGCATGTTCACAGATTGCATGTGTCTCAGTGTCATATCCTGCAGAGGGTCAAAGGAGTGGAAGCAGATTCCTGGCAGTGCCGGGCAGATTATGTAAAAAAATTGTGAATAGTTTACAGTCCTACAAACAATAGTGTAAAATGTTAGAACACTGTGTTATTTTGTTGTATTACTGACTTTTTCCTAACAAATCAGCCGTCCATTATATTTATTTCTGCAGTGAAGCAAAACTGATTTAACCACAATGCAAGATATGTTTACCTTTTAAATTTTTGGCCAAAACTGTCATCTTTCCCAACTTTCAGAGCAAGCTTTCGAAAACCAAACCCCAAGCACAACTCTAGGATGTGGACTCCGTTCACCAGTCCTGTATTCTGTATGCCCTTTGGCTGCCCTCTGTCTGGCCTCCTCAATCACCTTCACATGATCTCTATATAGAAGACTGCGACACTCTGTTGACTAGACAAATTGTTGCCAGTGAACGTAGTCAAGCAGAAATTCCATTGCCTGTTTGGCAGTAAATAAACAAAGGGTGGGGTCCATTGGAGATTTAAACTCTTCCCAAGTCATCAAAACCCCCAAATTCCCAGAAACAATTTGAGGAATCAACACTTCTCCCAGCTGCACAGCTTGGCTTCAGATAAGTCCTGACTGCCTGAGTCTTCTCTATAAATTCTATTGACCTCTTTTTGTGATCAAATTTCATCATTTTAAAATCAATGTCGAGGAAGACCATGGATCACCTCTTCAAACAGCCTTTCCAGAAGACGCAGAGATTTACAAGCAGTTTCCTGGATCAGCCTGGCTGCTGTCTTCCATCGACCCGCTGACCTCAGACCTGCCAGTTTCGTCAGCACTGCTGTTGTAAGAATTCTCTACACGCTAGCAGAGCTGAGCATTCTGCTTTTTATCAATGGATTATTGAAGGAAGGTTCCTCCCCAACGTCTCCATACATATGATAGCAGTCTCTCTTAGTCTTAAGAACTGTACTCCAGGCTTGAAGGACAGATTGGAATAAGCAGGCGGTTTGTGAAATGTCCATCACATTTAGACTCAGGAGAGACAGGTGCTTGTCATACCACCAATTATTTACTCAATGAAGCAACACAGATGCAGTATCAGTATCAGTCATATCCTCCCCAGAAGAGGTCAGCAGACTTTTTTTGTATTTATTTTATGTTGGCATCAGGAAGTTCTGCAACAGTGAACTGGTGCCAGATCATGGAGGCAATCAGGTTGTTGATTACCCTGGCCCTTCCCCCGTAGGATAACTGGGGCTGGACAAATGTCCCTCAAGAAATCAGGCAATGTTTTTTTCAGCTAAACCCTCCCAGTTCTGACTCTGGAAGTATTTCCTCCCCAGTTAGACATCTAAACATTGTATCCCTTCTCAGCTCAACTGCAGCCCTGCTGTTAATATCTGTTGGTCTTTATTATGCCATACTCCAAGAATAAGACCATCACATTTTGAGAAGTTGACCTTTGCAATAGAAGCCTGTTTATATAATGCTAATTTTTGTTCAAGAATCTAAACTTCACGCTGTTAAGTTATGATAACTGTAATGTCATCAGCATAAGCTGACAGGCTAATTGTGTTTGGTTTCTCTTCTGCAAAGTCAAACCCTGTGAGGCCTTGTTCATTTTGGAGGGGATCAATAGCCAAAGCATCCAACAGGGACAACCCAGTCTAATGCCTCTCTGAACAGGGACTGGCTGGCTGAGCCCTCCCCCCACCTTCAGCAGAACAGTGGCTCCTGAATAATTATTTGACCTATGAACTACGAGACTCCAAATATTTTAAACAAATAATAATGATCAACTCTAGCAAAAGCTTTTTCTTGGTCAATAGAAAAGAGTCCAAATTCCTCCTCCTGTAGTTTGGATGATTCAGTAACTTCACAAATCAGAAACAAATTGTCAATTATGGTATGTTCAGGAACACAGTATGTTTGGCTGATATGTACAATCATGTCCCTGTACTCATTCAGTCTGTTTGACAGAGTTTTTATTATACTTTGTGCAACTCAATGGTAATAAACCTGAGTCCAAACAGTCTGGAAAAACTTCATAGATGTCTCCTGGGGTCCAGAATCTTTTATAAAACTCAGTGGAAATTCCATCAATTCCAGAGGACTGACAACAGCTTAGCTTCTGGACCCCTATAGACAGCTCTTCATATGTGATGGTGGACTCCAGTGAGGCATCCTCTGCATTTACCAGTGGAGGCAGCCCCTCCTGTCTCTCAGCCACACAGTCAGAGTTACAGCTGCGACCACTAAACAGGTCAATGCAGATATCTAGCCTCCTCATTTCAGATTGTTTGGCTGTTATTTTTCCATTTGGAAGCTGAAGGTGGAGCATCTGGCTGTTCTACCTGACTTTCCTCTCCAACTTTAAGAAAAAATGTCTAGGAGCATCTCTATCTTTAATATTAAATTCATCTAGAAAAAAACCTAAACCTTCTCTTGTTCTCCGAACTCTTCAAGAAGTCAGAAAAAGACTGAGAGAAAGTTTTGTTATGGATTAGCCGTATATTAGATGTGTCAATATTTAGGACGTTGAGCGTGCATCAGCAGAGAAATGTCTTGTGTGACTAAATGAGGGCCTATTCTAAAACTCTTCATAAAGAGTAAAGATTGAAAGAGGACAGTTTTATCACTTTTTGAAGTTTTGTCAATAAATTCTTTGCACGAAACCTTTTTCTGTTTACTCAGCTGCACATACCCGACTCTCTCCTGAACTTTTGGACAGATTTTATAAATCTGTTTATACCAGACAAAAACTCTTATCTCAATCTTGTCTTCCATTTGTTTCATCGAGGAAATTGTAGATTTCCTGTAATAAGTATGACTGTTGACCATCCTGTGACACTGCTTCTGAGCAGTGTGACACGGAAGCATCCTCCAACATGTCCTCTTCTCTATTTTTAATGTTTATACCATGAAAAAAAACAGCCTCATGCGACGCGCCCTTACTTGTGCCAGCAGCCTGCAACGCAGCCTGACCAGTGCCATCAGCCCATGACTCTCACCTTCACTGGCGCTAGTAGCCCGTGTTCAAGGTTGAAGGTTTATGGGCCGACATACCCACACTCAAAGCACTTCGTACTACCTTGGCGTGGGTGCACATTACAGAGGCCATTATCATGTTTCACTTTTAAAGATACCTAAAGAGTTTGGCTCGGATTATTCCGATACCTTTTTTTGTTAAACAGACCGTCTGCAGTCCTCTTTCAAGTAACGCCACACCTGCCCTCCTGGCCAACCTGGTCACTTATGGCCAATACAATACAAAATACTAGCCTGTGGTGTATTACGGAGTACCCAGGACTCTAACCACAAGTCTGATAGACCAGGGGGGCAAACCCTTTACCAGGGACTAGGCGGGAAACAAAATCTACTTCCTACTGAACAAATTCACAAATCAGTGCATTAAAGTCACCTTACCTTTCCGTGAAATGCCGCTTGAACAGTTGAGAACAAACCCAGACAAATCCCAATCTCACTCAGCAGCACCACACTGTCTGCAATCACTCACACACTCACAGTCTCATACTCCGCAAGCAGGAGAGCGTAGAGGAGGATTATTTTGCATTATGGACGCAGGTGAGAAAAGCAAATCCTGTAAACCAGAACCTTTTTGCACTCGCCTGATAATGACAACATAATGATAACAACAAGCACCAAGTAGGTGTCAACAACAAAAGCCGGCAATGCCTGATTATCATTAACTCAAGGAGAAACAGTCTGCAGCTTCACCTCAATATCGCAAAGTAAGGTCACAGCAAATTATCTCCTTTAAGGAGCACACAATGAAAGAAACGTATCTGGGAAATGAAAAACATCTGGAAGATCCACCTTGATACATAGACAGGAAGATAACAGTTTATCCACATGTCCTAAATCTTTTCTTCCTTCCAGAGGTTGACCTTAATGTTCGCAGGGGGTCAACGTGCAATCTGTCGGTCGGAGTTAAGCTTGGTGATCATAAGGTAACACATTATCTCAAGGTATTTGAAAATAGCTTCAGTTTCTGTTTCATGACCATAATGAAAAAAATAACAATCTCCTGGACTTTTATTTAATAGCATAAAAGTGGGGAGGATGACAGGACTGGGTAAAAGAGGACACAGGACAGTAGGACAGACTGATACTGATTCATGTCTGTACTCCACACTCTCTAAACTTCACCCAGGAATATTTGTTAATTCAGTGACATTGACCAGAGACCTTTCTGCCCATAGTCCAAGTTTCTGGTGGACTAGTGGCAGAAACTTGGACTATGGGCAGAAAAGGTCTCTGGGTCGACTCTGGTTGAACTACACGGAGTAAAAACAAAAGACGAACCTGGATTGATCGGTCCAGAAATCCAAGAGGATTCTCCCTACCCTGTCTAGTTACCCTGAGCAAGGCACCTTACTCCCTCAGCATCTGCCCCCCGGGGGCTGTACATGGCTGCTCACTGTTCTGTGTGTCCTGCACCAGATGGGTTAAAAGCAGAGGATAAATCTCCTAAAACTGCATGAGTGTGTCTGTGCATGTCTGTGCATGTGTTTGGGATAGATAAATGGATCTTAATCTTAATGTTTGTTTCCAGTAACAAATTATTAAGTAGTGACTTTGCTGTTCTTTGCAACAGAGCTTAAATTAAAGTTCCCTGCAGTATCAAGCACATGATCAACCTTTTTTTTCATCCTTGGTTTCAATAGATTATTTTCAATAATCCACCGGGTACACATTAACAACCAGGTAGAAAATAATAATTGATATATCCAATAGCGAAGATGAGTGCATATGATGGAATACTGGCATTACTATGTGTCAGAGGACACAACATTTGGACTGGGGGGGTCATGCCCTGATAACCCTCACAGCTTTTCGCCAATGGCATATCCCTGTGGAGAGTCCTTCTCAAATGTAACAGATATTTCCCCTGCTTGTTACTGTCCACATAAAAGGCCTTGAAGAGTCTTTCTGGCACATATAAAAACAATCCCAGCACGGCACAAAAGCAGATTTCAGCATGTGCACAAATGGAAAAAAAACATTTTCTTCTACACTGCTACAGCTCCATCCTCGGGGAGACACTGAGCAGTCATGCTGCATGTTTCTTCAGCAACTTGCTTTACTGCTTTTATTCCCTCAAAAGTTATTTGAGTCGTTGTTTTTATTTCTCCTCCACTTCTACCCCGTCAGAGATCTTTCTAAGGAGCGGTGAACAGAAAATGAGGTTTTATCCGGGATCACTCAGGGTAATCTAATATGTCACCTTTTCATCTGTTTGGTTTTCCGATCAGCTACATGCATGCTGACACCTACTTTCAGGACTGACTCTGTGCTTCATACATGCCCGACATTAATATTCCTTTGAACTAAATGTCAGGTTAATCCATGCAGGGCACGACCCTCGCTGAGGGGCCAAGGTGAATGTTAATTATAACAGGAGTAAATTGACTTTCAATGGCAGAGGTTGTTTTAATCAAAAAAAGACGGATGATGTTAAGCATAAACTGTGCCACAGATCCCCCCCCAGTGAGTCCTAGCACATCCCCAAAAGACCATCGAACGTGAACCATGACACCACTGGGACAAAAGAGCAGCCAGAGATAAAATATGATTCAAACACGGATTGAACTTCTAGACCGCTGACATTATACATCACTGTTTATGTTAATACAATAGTCTTAAGTGAGTTCGAAATAAAAAGGTGTCAAAGATGAGTCCTGCCATGTCACTTGAATTATTGGTGAGCCTTTTCATTTGTCCATGTAGATCAAATAAATGAATGATAATAAAAGCAGTCTGTGTCTGCTGCTAGGTGGGTTGGGTATCATTTGGGATCTGTCCGAAACCATATCCCAACCCAACACTGATATGTTGGTTGGGATATGGAGAACTTTAATTAGACTAATATTAAGATCCTTTTATTTGTCCGATGCACAGACATGCACAAACACACTCATGCAGTTTTTAGGAAATTTAGCCTTTGCTTTTAACCCATCTGGTGCAGGACACACAGAGCAGTGAGCAGCCATGTACAGCGCCCGGGGACCATCGTAATGTGAATTTGTCCAGTACTTTGTTTTATAGACCACTAAACTGATATGACCGAGGACATGGTTGACATAATACCTTCTAAACATCAGTATAGAAATGTTGGCGGCTCGAATCCCAGCCCATGCCTAAGTGTCCTTGGGCAAGATGCTGCACCCTCATAAATGTTGAATACACTAGTTGGAGGTCGCTTAGGATAAAAAGCATCAGCTAAATGACATTTAAACAATGCTCATTACATCATTTCAAGACAAGCACATTTTTCTACAGGAATTTTTTTTTCAAAATATACCTTTTCTGCTATTTTTTACCATGTGCAGAAATAAACAAATTGAGCTTCACTAAATCCCCGCTCGAAGATATTATGGGGGCCCAGGCTTGGAGGCTGAAATGGTAAGCCTGGTTTGAAGATGTTGCTGTAGTGAACAAGCAATTGAGGTAATAGATCCGTGCAACCTGTCCTCTGCATCAGACAGTAAATCCTCCCAGCTCCTAAATCTGTTCCCTGCCAGCATGCTGGCACTCTGCTGTAAAAGTCATCAAAGAGGAGTGAGCAAGAAAGCAGAAACACTGAAGCACCTTGCTGCAAGTTGGAGGTTGAATTCCCACCAGGGCCAACCAAACTCAAATGTATGCATTACAACATCAGAGCTGTCCAACTAAATGTGACGCCCACTGATTGCAACATGGAAGTCAGTGCGGTGTTATGTAACTATTCAGAACTGATGCTTAAAATTAAATTCTTCTTCAACACGACACCTCTACTCCACATGTAAACCTTGGTAAATGTTCACAAACTATTTCATGCAGTTGAAGTTCTCCTCAGGGAGGAGGAACGTTCCATGATGTTTTCAGAGCGGTCCGCCAAATAGGGGGAATTACTGTATATAGAAGACATTGATCTGATCACGAGTGTTGTTTTATGTGTGGACAGTGATACAAACTTTAATCTTAAGTGTGATGGGATTATTTTGCTTTGTTGATGAGATGATTCCATCTGTATCAGCCATTTACAGTACAGTACATTACTAGTTGTTTAGTCCGGCTGAACTAGATTTTACCTGACCCTTTCGAGAACATGGTCTCAGCTCAGTTACAAATTCTACTACTGTACTTGGACGCTGGTGAGCCAAATCAGCAACTCCTCTCCTCTCCCCCATTTGTAACCTCCCAACTGGTCCAGGCCGATGGCCGCTCACATTAACTCTGGTTCTACTAGAGGTTCCCTTTACCTTACTTTACCTGCTTTCTCTCCCCAGTTGCCAAATGTGTGCTTGTGTGTGAACTCTAAACAATTAAAATGTAATTTCATTGAACAGAGCGTATCTTTAGTTATTGCAGATACTTTCACCCAGAGCAAGACCTTAACTATTCTGGTGCAAACTCAAAACAGTGGGCCCTCTAAATAGAATATTCTAACTATCTGTTTTGAAAAAAATTATTTTATTTTTTAATTGGGCAAAAATATGTGATTATTAAGTTCCTCAAATTTGTTATTTTTACTGAATCGTTATCAATTAAAAAATAGATATAAAAAAGTAAAGGCAGAGCATTTTGATTTTAGGACAGTTAACATGATTTACTGATATTATAATATTATTCATGTGTTTACGTTCTCCCTCCTGCCCGAATCACATTCAACCACTGGGCAGAGTGAATGTTTGGACTTGACTTTCAATGATGCATTTGAGGGTTGTTTTAGAGTAAGGACTAAAAACCAAACCGGGGTGAAAAGTGCAGCAATTCATCCACTGATTCAGACCGGATCAAATAAACTATAGGTCTGCAAATGGCCTTTGACTGTCTCTATCCTCCTTCAGACTTTGGAACTGAGCAGAAAATGCTTTGTCAATAACTCACCAAATCCTAAGAGAAAAGGGCTTTCTTGTAACATAACTCAGCTATCAAGGACTGACTTTCAGCCCTGGATTGTTTTGTGAATATGACCTTAGACCCTTTGTAGAAAAAAACAAAAAAAAGTGTTTGCCTTTTACCACAGCAGCTCAGTTTGATAGGAACGTTTTCATCTCCTTTACTTCTCTTCCATACACAAGACTTAGGTACTGTCCCAATTCACCCTTTAGCCGACTTAGCCGATTGGTCCTATCCCTTCGATTTACACCTGGTCGTGAAGGGGTAGTGTTGTCCCATTTCTCTATGTGATGTAGGGCTAGTGGCCATCCAGCCCTTTAACCCCCCTTCAACCCTTGTGTATTCAGGACCCCCATATAAACTAAGTGGTAGACTGAATTACTAACGGACAAAGCTAATCAACATAGCGACAACTGTGTGTAAGTACAAACACACTGACTGTGTAGTGATAACTAGGGGTGTCACGATACCAAAAATTCAGTAGTCGGTGCCAATACCAGTAAAATAACACGATTCTCGACGCCAATTTCGATACCAAGGTAAAAAAAAACGCTTCACGTCATCCTCCAGAGCAGGGGTCGGCAACCTGCGGCTCCGGAGCCGTATGCGGCTCTTCAGCCTCACTGCAGTGGCTCTCTGTGCAGTTTTGTGCGTGTTGCGCATAACACCGGTGAACTTAACGAATCAGTTTTCATATGTTGAACGTGAGTGAACGTCACGTTCACGTTCATTTTTTAAATCATCGTATCAGGCCGTCATGAAATACCAGGAGCGGGCGATGTGTGCGTGTGTGTCTGTGTGTGTGTGTGTGTCTGTGTGTGCGCACGCGCGCTCCCAGATAGAGCCTGTGTCTCTGAGCGAGAGAGCGGGCGGGGAGCGGAGCACACAATGAGAGCACAGCTCGCCTCGTTCACGTGAAACAGTCGCTCACTGACTGACCGGCTGCTTCTTATCAGTGGAAACAGTGAAAACACAGAGTTTCTCCGGTCACAGCTGCTCAGAGATCAGCTCCGCAGCTTCAGAAGAGGCTTAGCACCGATGCTAACAGCTGGCATCGGCGCTCACGGTTCTTACGGTGCTTCAAAATAATGGGCATCGTCCGTGTTTTGTTATTTTAGTATCGAAAGGTATCGTAAGTATCGGTTCTCGTGACATCCCTAGTGATAACTAGATAAATCTGTCCTGTCTGTCCTGCAGTCGTCAGATATGTCAGTATTCTAATGTTGGTTGATAACGGTTGTTAATGTTGATATCGTTTGTCACTGTGGTTTCTTTATTCCGAAAGGGAAGATGTTCTAGCCCTCGCCCATGTGGCCCCGTCTGGAGAGAGACTCTTCATAGCTAGGTGAAGGGCCAAGGAACAGGCCTTTAGAATTTGAATTGCATAAAACCTGGTCTGTGGGTTGTCAGTCTCTCAAAAACACCTGCAGTGACAGATCTTTAAAAAAAAGTTTCAAACTTTTACAGTAAAGGAGCAGTATAGGTCAGCTATAATTTATGATGTATTAAGTTCTTCAAGTGAGTTTGTACAGTCGTGTGAGTGGGTGCTTTGTGTAGATTATATAAAACATACCCACTTAAAAAAAACAATCATTAAAATCTGTCATTTTTCACACTGTTGTGTGTGAAAGCTTAAGGCATCTCAAAGGTAATTTCACGCCCATACTGTTAGCGCTGTGCTGTGTAAGCCCACGCTCAATTATGATACATATGCAAATGCTAATTATAGATTGGTTAACAGTGCTAATCAGCAAAGTCATTATGATGAACAAAACAGAAGATGAGGGAGATAATAAGTGAACATTTCAGACTAATACTAAAGGAGACAAAGAAAAAAAAGAAATGAAAAATCTAGTTCATTTAAGGTAATTCATTATTTTAACTCACATGGCATCAGGTTTTATCCGTAGGAAATCGTTCAGTATCACCTGAAAATGCATTGTTATCCAACGTCATGCAACAGAGTCTGTCATAGTTTCTACTTAGAATCTGATTCTGTAGTTTAATGTGATGAGTCACAGTGACTGAATTAAGGTGAAGTGAGGTTGAGGGAGCCCTGAGCCTGCTGTACGTATTCTTTCCCATTGATTAATCATGTTTTTCTCCCCTCTCACAACCTCTTAACTTCATTACAATGAAACAAGCCTATATTCGACGAAAAATGGCCTGAAGCAGCATTTTCTAACCTTTTTCGGCTCGTGATTTATTCAAAACTATTTGCAGCCCATCATGAAATTGCAGAAACACAGAGAGAGAACCATCCTTTGGTTGTATTTCTGTGAGTGGAATATTTCTCCCCTTTATCCATTACCGATTTGTCTTGTATGACATGATTCAGTATTATTCGTAGAAAGGAGAGGGAGAAAAAAATGTCACTGCTTTTCATTCTTCATCTTATTAATTATGTTAAATCCCCTCACATTTATCTTGTGAGCCCCTCAGGTGGTCCTGAGCCACAGGTTATATATAAACCCACACGTGAACATCTCTATGAAATGTAGTCAGCAATGGTTGTGTTAAAGAGCACCTGAATATTTGACTTTTAAACGACATGCAGCCTAAAATCGGAGAAAGAAGTGGTAGATGAACTGTGTTTTCCCACCCGACACAGAAAGCCTAAGGTAGGAAGTTATGAAAATCTCCAATAACGTGTCTCTACATTTTACAACAGAATTAACACACACAATAAAACTGATAGACAAACTGTTACAGCGAGAGCTGAGAATCCAAACCAGATAGTAAAGTTAAAGAGCTGCTTTTAACGTTATTGTAAGAAACCGCAGCGTATCAATGTGGTGGCAGATTTAACATGGGATTTATGGGCTGACTGAAAAGCGTTTGTCTCATCAACTGTGAAAGACAAAGGAGGGAGGTTCCAAAGAAAATTCCACTTTTGCCATATCTCAAAAATGAATAAGAGTCGCCATAAACATCTCTTATTTGTTATAGAGAAAAAACTATATTGAATGCGTTATCTTGTGTTTCCGACATCACCTTGAGCCTTAGAACATCCGTAGGTCGATATATTGTTAATCAATACAACCAACCCTTTAAGGGTCAGTGGTGGGTTTGAGTTATTCCCAGTACAACCAGTAGGCAAGAGGCACAGCACACCCTGAAGTTGTCCCCAAAGTATGGAAGGCTGACACACAAGAAGAACAACCATTCACACTCACATTCACACCTACAGGAAATTTAGGGACTCCACTTTACCCAAACCCAGTTGAGGTGTCTTTGGAAGGAACTCAAGTTTCCCGGAAGTAAACCAACGCAGATGCTTCACTTTTAAAAAGTGAAATTTGACTGCGGTGTCAGGATATTGGCAGGAAAGTGGGGATATTACAGTCAAAGGGTCTCTAGATGATAGCTAAACAGAAACAACACAGACAATAGAGAGGAGGAGACAATGGGACAGAAATATCCAGGTCATGTTCACAACAGAAGACCTGGACGGGGATTCAAGATCAGAACACCTTTCCTGATGTTGTGAAAGTTCTCCAAGGGAAAGAGTCAGACTTGTACAGGACCCGTTCCCCTGACATCAAAGCCCGGAGCCCTAATCTACTTTTCAGTTTTCAATTGCAGGGGAAAGACAGAGGAGCGGCCCTCAGGGTAATGAAATGTCATAACCAATTATGCTTACGACAAAGGATCCATGAGTCATCTGCTTTAATGAAATTAAACATCTTTCAGACCTTCAAGCAATACATGACAGAACCCTTTTTTTTTAACTATTTTACATGATTTTCTACACAGATAGAATGCAATTATCTGATCTCCATTGATAGCTTAATTTGTAAGAGCACAACATAATAAGTTGATGGAATGCCTTTTATCCAGGGAAATAATGAAGAAACTGTGTGTAACCGAGAATGTCAACAGACCTCCGTCCCTCCCAGTTATCAGGAGGTTTGGTCCTTAATTTGCTGAAGGACCACTTCAAGCAGGATGGAGATGACTGAGTGGCTGATTTAAAATTGACTTGAGCCGAAAGTGGATAATTAGGAACCTGTCAGAGACCAACTTCATACGTTTGCTGGCAATTTAACAAATCAAGTCATGTCAGTCAGGAGACATGTTATCACTGTTCTCTACATGTCACTCAGACAATCTGCCCTCTGAGAGCCTGGCTGCACCTCGGCAACTGTTCTGAAGTCTGAATACAATACAGTCACAATAATGAGCACAGGATGAAGATCCATATGGCCTGTGAACAACTTTTACTTTTCATCTAAACTAAATTAGTCCTTAATAAAACAGAACCATAGCTAGAATTTAATGAGGGTCAAATTCCCTATACGCACCCCAACCTAAAACACACAGACAAAGCCACTGAAACAAGTCCAGATGTTAAACTGTACACTTTATTTTTAAAGACTCTGCTAAAATTATAATTTATTCATCATTTTATTCAGTATTCAGATACTACCATCCCTCTGTTTAATTATAATTTTTTTCCGAAATGTAAAATGCTAACCCTATGAACATAATAATCTGCCTAAAACACTGAAGTTATGGTAAGGGCTGTGACAATATGGATTTTTTGATCACTGTGGTGTTAAAGCAACATATTATTGCAATTAAGCGGTTTATTTACAGGTTTATCCTACATGTAAATTAAATATATTTGTTCCAAATACAATATCATCACTGGCCATTACATAATGATCTGCTCTTATCTTAAATGAGTAAAATATCTCTTCAGACCTTTGTGCGCTCCACTCGCTCTCTCCTTTTCTCTCGCTGACACGCAGACAGACAGACACAAGCACTCACACACACATAGACAGTCTCATCGTACACATGTGTAAACTCAGTTCGGGTAAAAATATCAGAATTTCGGGGAATTGGCAATGAATGGAAAGCCGGAGGACATGGCGGAGCACGGTATTCTTTTCAATCTCTACATGACATTCCAGAAATGCACTGCAAGCCCAAGGACAGGACAAGATAAGATGACCTGAAGTGCCTGCCACCACCAAAATATGGGTGTTGTACCCACAGTGTTGACATGGCTCAGTGTTGGACACTGTGTGGCCCATCTAATGGTGTAAGTCCCTGACGTTCCTTCTTCACTTTCCTCATCTCACATAAATCCACAGCACTGACTTTGCTCTGTATTCATCAGAAATTGGAACCAAGAGCTTCATCACGTGTGAGAGAGGACTTTTGGGACTAGGGCTTCAGGTTAGGACTGTGCATTGCTCGCGTCTGGGACATGAACCTCCACCTCTCTTTCCACCAGGGTAGAGAATCAGGGACCTGAAGCCTGAGGAAGAACAAGGTGGCTGGTGATGCTGTCTGTCTGTACAAAAGGGGTGTTTTGTAACAAGCCGCGTCAGCAGGGCCGGTTATAGATCTCAAATAATATGATGAGCAGAGGCTGTCTGCTAACAACTCCATCCAGCAGTTATGGTAATCCCAGTCTTTCCACTTATTCTCCCTTGATCAATATTAAGTTACCTTTAGTGAAAGTCAATACTGAGTCCTCACATTAACAGGATTCCAATGAAGGGAATGCCGCTAGATATGTAATGTGAAAATCTGCGAAAAGTGTTTGGATTAGATTCAGATACTGTTTGTCCCAGGACGAGGGAGTCAACAGTATATCAACAATATCTAGAAACTTTAACATTGAAGTGATGTAATAGGATAAATATTATGATGTTAGGAAAAGAGGAAGTCATGTGGTATTATTATAGAGTCACAAAACCTTTGTAGGGAAGCTGCTGTTAACGTCATTGTTTTTTATTTTTAAAGCATGACTACACTTGCTCCATTACATTAACTTTGTGTTTATTATTGAAACCTTGACAACAAAGGTCTGCTTATATCGGCTCAATACTTATTCTAACCACAACCATTATCTTTCCATAGTTATGTTCATAAGACATGACAACTAAATGTAAACTGAAGCTGTTACACATTCACACTGAATCTTTGTATAGAGGTTACTGATGATCCACCAGTGGAACTAGTGTGGGAACAGACCTGGGTCTCCAACCTCTCATTTCAGCAGAAATGCCAAAGCAGTTTGGCTAAAGTACAGAACCAACCGCTCACTCTGCACTGCCAAATCTGCACAGACTTTACTTTATATTACATCTCTATACTTTCATGCCCTGTGCACTACACTGAACACCAAAGTAATAAAGGGACAGACAACGATGTCCGTGTTATAACATCCCAACACTTCCCTTGGACGTGGATCCACATAAGGTATTATATTGAAACATATCATGTCATACGCAATGAAGTCATATTACTCGGCAGTCTTGGGAGCTTCATGACTTGTACTTCCTGAACTTGTGTTCCTCTGTCACCTCACAAGTCCACATCTCCCTTCCCCTCGGCTGAGTGACAGGAAGCTGCACTGGATTCCTCTGCACAACCCAGACGTCCCATCTTGTTGAATTAAAGGAAAGCTAATCTTAATTAGTGTTAATAGAAGTCAATGAAGACTATGAGGAACAAGTGCCAATGGGCTTGAGCAATTAACCTAATATTTACTGGCTGCGACTCCCGGGAGGTGCTAGCCTGCATCTGTCTCTCTCTGCCTCTGCTCTGACATGATGTCCTGCTGCTCTCAGTCATTGAAAGAAAAAAGTAGACCATGGGAGAATAATTAGGATCAGGGTGCCGAGGGTGAATCGGAGAAGAGGGTAATGTTGGTAAGAACAAATAAATTGAAAATGAGACTCATTAAGTCTACAATGTCAAAAATTCTGCTGACAGTGGATTTCCCAACTATATCGAGGAGCTGCTTTGAAGAGTTTGAAAGGTGTTCATTATGATCTTAACCTGCAGGGTGGTCTATTTTGCTATTGTTTTTTTTGTTATTTTCTATTTTTGGAAAACGTAAATGAAGGTTGTACTTGCAAAGATTTGATTGTAAAACTGATTAATATATATGTATATATTTGAGATAAAAGCGGGTGTCGTCATAGATGTTGCTTTATAGTTTTGCAACTCTTCCAAATAGTTTGTGTAATCATTTATACATATGCATAGATCCCTGTCTTTGTATGCAGAGTGAGGTGACAAAAACAACACAATAAAACACTTTGCATTAATAGTTGGGGTAAATTTTTCCTGTCCACTTGTTTGAAACACAAACCATCACAATCTCTGTCCACTTTTCTCCCTCATTAACCTCTTCTCGCTCTCTACCTAGTGTCCCCTACTTCACCTTTCTCTCAAATATCCAGCCTAGAGTAGAATCAGCCGATTCACCTTTCTTTCCCGTTTCTCAATACGACAACAAGTGTCATCCTATCTCTCACATTTTAACTAACTTGTATACGATTTTTTACATCAAATATATATCATTATATCTCCTTTTATACTGTGTCTATCAACACCAAACAAAACTAGCTCTACTTTCAACTAAGAGCTTTGGAGTGAGGTTGAAAGCAGCGCCCCACGTGAGTCTGTTTATAAGCTGGGACATCTTGAACCAGCCATGTGATTTGAGGAGCGGCGTCTCCTGAGGGTGAAGTCCTTTCTTTAAGTACTTCCCCGATACATAACTTTGCATCTATTATCTATTGTGCTACATGCATGTGACGGCGTGAACACTTAACTTTCAAATGCACCACAGCTCTTCACTCGAGTGAGGAGCCTCTTCTGATCAATGAGGACACAATGTTCATTTCACTTAAGATCACATTTTTACAGCAGGAATTCATGCTGCCTTAACAAACCGACGCTGTGGCTCTAAGATGGTGAGAAACAATGTCAGATTTGTCAATAGCAGCCGGGCTGGGGTTGAATGGTTCACGCAAGCAAGAGCGAACGCGGGAATAACATAAACAAAAAAAACATTGCAGGCCTAAGTTATGAACATCTGTGGTAAGACAGATGTGGGAGCAAACATTGCCGACGTGGGTTCAACAACCCCTTCACCCCAGCTCTGTAATGAAAAATAGAAAATAGCAATATGGAACAACATAGTAACAGAAATAAACCCAAACGATTTATCTCCCTGACAGATAGAATCAAACAATAAGAAACAGTCCAACAGTCAAAGAACGATTCTCAATATATAAGTTGAGCAAACTAAACTATTACATCTCACATTACAAATAAACATAACTTTTATTGTAGTGATGAATTGATGTTGTATAACACATCTTCACAAAGAGAGCATGGATTGAATATAAAGTTGGACGATAGATGGTTTATTTCACACTTGATATTTAAATGGGGATTGTTATTGTGTAGACTCTGGCTTCAAATATGCAAGATGGCATTGTTAATATATATCGGGTCTTTTGGTTTAATAACTGGATAGTGGGAGGGAGTGGAGGCGTTTGTAATTACAATCTATGGTGTAGAGGAATATACAACACATCTCAATAATCAGAACGTGTAAGAATTACAACAGGTCTGGCAGCAGACCGGTTTTTCTGTATGAGATTCCAAAGCAACAGGAGAAGAGTGGGGAGAAAAATCCTACTTGAAAATGTTGTACCTTCATAATCAGAGAATTAGAAGCATTGGCCAGGCTTTTATCTCAGTTATTTTTTCATGTTTGCATTTTAATTTGTTCTTGATGCTGTTAATTCCCACTTCTTCAGATGTATCTGTTGTCACTGTAATGTACATTTTCACATCTCTTGTTCATTTCAAACCGTCATACTTGCTGCTCTGCTGCTTAGATCACAAGACTCATTTACATTGCAGCCAGTTTATTTTCAATCTATGTTAAACTTCTGCTGATGAAACATTACATTGTCTGCATGTTTTTTGAAAAACATCCAGTGGCTCAGACTGCATAATCGCCTTCTCTGCTGTCATGCTTTTAATTTGAAATGCACAGAAGTGATGCGAGTAACAGTGGTTAAAAAAAATAAAGCCAAGTGGAATCAGCTGAAATTAACAAACATTGAATTTCTGTTCAAGAGTTAAACTATAAAAAATTGTTCAGACAGCTACTGATTTAATTCCTGCAGGTAAAATGAACATTATTCAAAAGTTACAATGATAAGTAGTCTCATTCTACTTTTTTAAATCAGTGATGTGTTATTGGATATGTTAATGCTAACTCTTCCTGCACATCTGTTTTATAAGCCACTCTCACTTTCTTAGTCGGTGTCTAATGTGAAACATCTGCATGAGGCGATAATAGTTTGACAATGATTGAAAACAAACAGCAAGGTAACAGCGAGCGCAAATTGAAACATTTTGCAGAAGTGTATTGTTTCATCAACAGTGGTTTAAAATTAATTTTAAAAGGAGCCAAGCTGAATATATCTCTGCACAGTTTTATTTGAGAAGTTGTGGGGTGATACTAATGAAAAGAGATGACAAACAGTAAGTCACACTTTATAAACACCATGAAATGAGGAGATGTGTGTCATGTGTGGCGGATATCAAATGATGGATAATTAAAAAACATCTCTGATACATTTTACTTCCTGATTGGATGCTGGAAGCTTTAGAAAACAAAAGGAAAAGGAAAAGGGGTTTTTAAGTAGCCCCCTGCGCTTCCAGTTAATTGCATTAGGTCTGATGTTATATGTGACAAAGTTTCCAGACATAAAACTTTATTAGTGCAGATAACAGGGCTCGATACAAACACCAATAGCAGCCATTAACTGTCACCTGTGACCATTAAACCTCCGAAGCTATCAAGTGACGTATAACACGCATGAGGGACTTCAGATACTGATCAGTCAAACTCTCCATTTAATAAGCTGCATGGAAACAGCAGCACACTGCAAATAAACTGCAGCACACAGAGCTTGAATAGTAAAAGCCCTGGCCAATGCCTGTTGATTACTGACAGGTTCACGATTAAGAAAAATTGTTCGTAAAGATTAACTAGTTCACGTTCATAGGTCAACATTCTGGGTTTCGGATTATGGTTCACAGTCCCAAAAATGAACTACTTCCCAGTCATATAGCACGTTTATTAATGTGTTAAGAGACATTCCCAACACCCAACACCCAAATCAGCATGTTGAAGTCCACAAAGCTGTTATCTGAGATCATGCTACTTCACGCTAACAATGCAAGACTCCACAGATTCCACAACCAACACTTACTCAAACAGTAGTTTTGTCACAATAAGTTTTGTTTTAGTCCGTAACTCTGGTAAATCCAATGTCCCTGTGTCACAACTCCAAAGTGCATATCCCCATCTCCTGTTCTTCTATCACTTAAATAGCCGTCCCAACTAAAAGCTCTTCAATTTAGCTCTGCTTCATTTTAGTAGATTAAGAAGTTCCATGGATCACTAGAGGATTTGGGTCGCAACTGTATGATTTCATGATAAGTTCAAGTTCAGTAAGACGCTAGTTGCAGAATGATTCATTAGGTTCACCAAAAATATGAGGGTGTTCAATTCACGGCGTTAATGCATAACACTGTGACATTTCTGCAGCCTTTCTTTAGAATATTATACTTTTGCCATAGTTCTTTTTTGTATCAACCAACATTGGGATTAGAATTCATATACATGAGGACACTGCCTTCTACACCCAGGGCACACTGGACACGGAACAGCATCTTAGCCTCTATTACCAGCTTATATAGGTTTTTACACAGGGTTTCGCTCTATTTTGTCAATATACATCAATATTTTGTTTAGAGACAGCCCATCACCTGAAGTTCTCAGGCTGAACTGTTAATATAGCTACAGCCCTTGTGAGGTTTCTGGTAGGATCACTGAATTTTAATCATTTTCACTGTTTATTCTGCGTTGGAAAAAATTAGCGAGACCTCCTTCCTCTAGAAGAGCAGCGCTGCCTCCCGTGGAAATGCAAACCACGCCGCAACAGTTACTGGTTTTCATGAAGTCTCAAAGCTGAAGCTGCTTTATGACAGAAATTGGTATTTATTTGACATGTTTATATGTCATTGAGGGAAACTACAGTTAAAAGGCTTTATTGCATTACTTATTGGACGTCAAATGTTCCTTTGTAAAAGTCTTTCTGAGGAGCTGGCCCAGCTTTTGCAAATATGTGTCACCCGACCGCAGGGCCTCAGTTTGAGGTCTCTGAAGCCAGTGGGAATGATTCAAGGCCAACACAGCTACAGCCTCTCAGTGTTATTCAAATATAATAATCTATGCATTTGGAAGATGTTAATCTGCTTGATTAAAAAATACACTAAATACTCGGACTAAGGAGCACACACACACACACACCCCCCACAAACACACACACTCACAGACTGTCACAGACCTCCCAGTCAAATAAGGTTCATTAAGATTAAACTTGATATTTAAAGGGAAATCTGACATTTTACATATCAGTGTTGGTTATGTACAGAAAGGCATTGCGTTGTGACCATAATATGCATTGTTAAAAGATTGATTAGATTTTAAATGCTGAGCAGCTAAGCATTAACCGTGTAGAGCAGTTTAGTGCAGTGAAATAAAAGCTTCAGTTCATGATCACTTCAAATTCAGTTTCATTGAGCAGTGATCAAGAACAAATCCGTCCTGTCTTGACATCAGGGTCCTCTGATTTCGATTCAATGCCAATACGGTGATTCGCTCATCTCAATTTATTAGCGTCATTATTGTTATTAGTCGTATTATTATAGAATAACTCTCTGTCGGGGCTGTATCTCCCCCTATCTTTCCATCCAATGCCCACCCCTCAACACTCCTCTCCCCCATTGAGCCAGACTAACATTAACATGGACACGCCCCCTGCCCACTACCACACACACATACACCTACAACATGCACAACATCCTTTTGTCTTCAATGTACTGTTTTTTGGTGTGTAAAGTCGTTTCCCCTCGCTTAAAAATGTTATATGTATGTTTTCAGGTGTAAGTATTTAAATTAAGCAAATTATAAAAAAGAAGTTATACCCTGTATAACCATAAACTTTGACACTAAGCAGCAGATCTTTCACGTCCAGTCATCCACTTTCATAATCACTTTGAGCACAAACAGGACAGAAAGTTAATTAATCACAAATGAACCTACACTGCTTGTGTTGAAAGGTTGTCAGTGTGATATCTGCAGACAGCCCCCAACTACTGTTAGCTATTTGCAGGGACTGGAAAAAAAATAGAATCCTGCACACTCTTCTGTCACCTCCCAAGGCATCACAGCCTCCAGCCCATGTCTTCTCAGTCATTCTTTGTCTATCCCTCATGTGATGGAGGGTCTCTTGATCTGACAGGAGAGCAAGTGTCAGGGAATCATCCTAATCCACAACAGTCCTGTAAACAGCAGCGGGTCCATATAGCCTGGAATCACACTTTCACAATCTTTTACACAATATCTCGTTATTTACATGTTGTAGAAACTAGAAGAAGAAATTCCACACTGACGCAGCACTAACTAAACCATATAAAACCAGTAACCGCAGTGTACACATAGCATTAAGCACACATGTACATTTACTGAGAACACAGAAAGCTAAATCTTGTTAATTTTATATCAATATTTAAATAGAAAGTTACAATTACATCTAAAGCTGCCATTTCTATCCGGCCCTTTGTGACATCTAGCACAGCATTACGCTTTAGTACAGAGTATAAGTATCAGGCTCCAAGATTCAATTTAAATATCATTATGCAAAACAAGATTGCACAATCATCTTCTGGGTTGTTCAAGTTGTGTCAAGGCCTCAGCTTTGTGTAACACTTCAGGCTCAGGGCAGGCTTGTGAGTCTTAAAAGCCACGCTCTCAATATGAAAGTCATGTGCAGCCATGTTTATCCTGTGTTGCAAGAAATACAATGTAGCTAATGCTGCTTCATTATCACCAGATGATAGTAAGCAAAACTATAACCTCAATAATAAAGCGCAAAACACATACCTGTACAATGTAGCACAATGCAAATACAGCATTTACCCAGTGTTTCAAATTTATTATCTCAACAGTGAGGGCCCTCCATATTGTATTCCGCCTGCAACATTCATAATGAATAATAAGGGGTCTCTGGTGTGTGCAGCACTACCTGCGCAGTGTTTGCTTGCTCTATCACGTGCATATTACATGATCCATATAATTTTGACTGTCCACAGACAGCGTCTGACCTCACGGATTCAGCTGCAGTTGTGACATTCATTCAGCTCTTGCTGTCACGTGAGGATTTATTATTCACTCTTAAGTGTTTGTACCTCTCACTCTGAATCTGTTTAACGTGAGAGTGACATTAGTGCCCCCCTTATCTGCATCAATCAAATTAATTCTATGGGTAACGCTGATATGTCCCGTCACCTTTACTCTTTCAGTGGCCAGTGGTCAACTGATTGGATATGGTGCAAATGACAATCACAACCTCAGATAAGATATATAAATATCATCATTATTTAATATTGTACATGGGATTCAATTTCACGTATTTGTTCAAAAGTAAAAAAAAACTAAACTCTCTTTGCTTAGTTATGGTTTATCTTCATGCAGATCTTGAATCCATGTCCTGAAGTGCTTATCACACGTTAGTTATATAAGAAATCTATTAGCACATGAGCAGGTAAGTGCTCCTACTTCACATGGGTTCAACAAAACCTTTGAATTGTGGAATTTCTACCTTACATTTGTTTTGTTTTTTACTTCAAGAGAAAGACCTTTGAACAGCGTACATTACAGCAAGACTATCATTTGCCAACGGCTGGTGTCTGGTTGCTTGTCCTGAAATAATTCCCTGTTTTTCTTCCTGGTACTTTCTGTACTTGGATGGATTTCCACTCAGACTCTGCCTACCGTTCCCTACAGCAGAGCTCGCTGGCCTTAATATTTCACTGACATCATCGGGGGAAGCTGCTCTTCCTACTGTGAGGTCCTTTGAGCAAGAATGCCATTATTTCAGGCAATTATAGTTGTTCCAAACCGGATCAGTATGACTAATAGGTTGGTAAATAATTTGAATTTAGACAGGCTGCTGGAGTCCTCTTTGCTCATTAGGAGGGAACGGCAGACAATCATGATCAGCGACTTTATTCAAATAGAACAAAAGAAAAATTAGAACAATATCGCCTCTCATTTGTCAATTTCTGGCATTTTAAAGGCTGCTTTGTAGATAAATGCATGTGAAAAATACATAATAGGGTGAAATTCCAATGGTAAACATTCAAATTTTGGATAAAGTGGACACTTAAATAAATAACTATCAATTACCTTAAATCATGCTGAGCTTCCCTGATCTTATCCACAGTGTGTATATAAAGATAGACGACTAACAGCTCACAAAAGTAAAGTACAAAACATTTGAATGGCCCCCTGGTGGTTGGATGCAGTACAGGTCACAAACCCTGCCTTTGCCATGTTAGAATTTCTCCAAATTTTTTTTTAAGAGGGTTTCTGTCATTTGAGGTTTTTGTTATCACACTGATGTCTGTTCATGTATCTGGTGTGTTTGGTTTTAAAGTTATTCAAGTTTATAAAAGATGTGGTTTGACAGTCAACAACCCTGATACTGCTGCTCCACTCCACCATCAAGCCTCTGGCTCAAACTAATGTCACCATCACAAGATAGCAGCACCAGTATCTGGGATTTTGGCATCGTTTTCTGTTAACAGTGGGAGAACGTGGACTGGACGCCTCATTTTATTCACAGTCAATGATCTCATCCTGCATGGGAAGAAGAATCCAAATGGGAAATTACAAGTATATCTTGACGTCAACAATATTGATCTAACATTTATACCATAAACTACACGAGCTCCATCTAAGTCTGAGTCAAGCCGTGCACTGCCTTAATTGAGATGTGTCATCCCCTGACAGCTCTGCTAAGCACCATAGAAAGACGAACAATTCAGAACAACTTACTTTGTGTGAGCCACAATGACTAAGCCTCGACATTTGCAGCGATTCTGAAAGTGCAGTCATTACAGAGCCATACATTCACATGTAGTGACTCACAATAAGCGTCTGGCAGAGCCGAGAGACAACAGTGGCGCGGTGCCTTCAGCAATCAGCCTCGTTTTTTCTAAGGAACAACATGCACTGCCAGCTCCAGCTTAATACCAAGTAGATTTGTTTATGCATTTATTTTCCATTTTTTGTTTACATTGTGGTGGCACAGGTTACGACTGCGCCCATAAACAAAACACAAAATTATATTTAGTTTGCCTATTCTCTCAAATAATTCATCCTCTCCTCCAAGCTGGGGGCTGAAGCACGGCTCAGTGAGATATGATGATTACCATGCTACACATAATGCTTTCTCCTGTGTGACTGTGACAGCCCGAGCCCAACCGACTCCACATCAATCTTAATAATGTCCACTATTTGTCATACTGCACATGTGAATTCTCATTTGTCTGAGGCCCTGCCCGTGTGCCATGGATGCTGTGCCACAGACACTTGTAACAAGCCTCATGATACGAATCACAGCACATAATGGTACTCTGATGAGGCGAGATGTGTTTCCAAACAACAGAAGGGGGGGGTGTAAGTGACTTTTAATGTCATTGTATAATTGGCCAGCTTTACTGGAGAGAATAAGGCTGAAGTCACAGATGTAAGATGTAAAAATAAATACGTAGATGAACTTATAGCTACTGTGTGAACCTCTTCCTGAAAAATCTGCTTAATTGTTGTAGCAAAAGAAAGAAAAAAGAATGTTTCTTTTCAGTGCATCTTGCCAAGCTTTAATCAAATGTCAATTTCAGAGCGCTTGGCCTTGTTGCTCCCTCGCTTTTTGTTTCACTGCTGATTTCTAATTTTACTCCGGTCCTGCTGGATTACCTTCATCTACTTAATGGCTTCTTGATTGCGTGTCGAGTTCTTCTGTTGGCTTTATTAAAATTTCATCTGCAGTAATTAAGGAAAGCGGCACTTCTTTTCTTGAGGGCTGCTTGGGCTGCTGAATTGTAGGCACATTAATTAAACGTGATGGTTTTGTAAATAAGGCAAGCTGTGGTTTATTGCAATCCTGGCATGGTGTCCGGAAAGAATGCTGGGAGATTATTGCACATTAATAGAGCACAGTAGGTCCGTCTCCTGTTTTTCTCTCTATTGACAATTCCTTGGTAGCGTCCAGGAGCAATATTCGCTTTGACAGTGTGTGGCGAGCTTTGATTTTGATTACTCCAGAAACGAAGGCATATCTCTTCGGCCGACAGTCGGCTTCTTATAAAAAAAACACACACTTAAAATGTTCTTTCTCTAGCCAAAAACAAGCCTCCTGGTAGAAAGGGAAAGGAGAAGCCATTGTTATGATGCAGGCAGCCGGAGTGAAAAGTGCGGGTGCAGAATGCAAATGGGGGAGCTGCCGTGCCACCAGCGAAAAGAAAGAAAAAAACCAAACAATATCTCAGCCTCAGTCGCGAAGACAGGTCGTCCGTCTTCCTCCTCTGGGCCAAGACGATAACATCTGTTAGCACATATGGCACATCAGAAAAGAGGAGGTTTGTAAATCTAACAGCAACAATGACAACGAGGATTGGGAAGCGGCGGACAAAAAATCATATGCTGATTACAACCGGGCCCATACATCTTGTGTGCTGTCACTGCACACGTGGACGTATAGGTTGATGCACCGGTGTGTGAGTTGCATCGCACGTCCCCCAACCGCTTCTTGGACATGTAGCGTCTCCTCTAAAAAGCTGCCTGTTGGAGAACAGATAATGAGTCCGATTGGATTAAAAAATCTCTTTCCTTCCTGTTTCATGTTACTCACGAGTGGGGGGGGATTGGTAAATTAAAGCGAGATTAGAATCTTGAGAAAAATACACAGGGACTCTCGAACCAATCTATATGGAAACAAAGACATCGTCGGAAAGTTGATTCCATCACCGCCGCTGCTTGTAGCCTTTTTTATTCATTCGGTGGTCAGGGTGTATTATGAGGCTCTGGTAGATAAATAGAGACAAGCCCACCCTCATCTGCCCGGCTAATCACACAGCCTAATATACATATGTTTGACCCCACCTGACCTTCTACCCAAGAGCCACAGTCACTGCCTATCTTGGCCAAACACCTCATGTAGAGCCACTCACCTTAAACCCATTTAATATTAATAAATACTTTCTGGAATTGCATTGGTACTACACAGGAAATGTATAAGACACCTGATTAAATATTTGCTCTGTTATCTAAATCAAAAGCACTGAACTTTAAAAGCCTTCTTGTGCATTTGTCTTTCGTAGAATTTTATTTTTCCCCCAAAATGCACAGTGGGAGGCTCCTGTTGTCAATTGTAAAGCAGGCGCGCTTTACTTTTAGCAGCCGCTGTGCACCCTCCTACAAAAGATGTCAAGGCTATCAAGACCTTACAATAGCACCGACAAACAGTTCCCACAACGAGAAGGCAGTTGTTCACTTTCTTATTTTAAAATGTCAGCTTTTACAAAAGCAAAAGGTAAAAAAAAGAATTTTTAACAATCTCTTGAACCACATCTTTATGCATCCAATTCTACCCTCTCACTACTACCACACTACAAAACATGGGTTCATTTAAAAAATGGATGTGAATTGAGTGATGCAGTAATCTCTATGGAGGGGATTCTGCCCTGCATGGCGCATGGTTTATTAGTGGGTTTAGAATTCGACGACAGAACACGAGAACTGTTCTTCCTGTTTTCCTCTGAAATGCTTTCTGCTGACAATCAGAGGAAACAGAGTGATTGTGTGAAACAGGCTGTGGGAGTGTGAATATGTCAAAGTGAGAGGAGGCTAAAAAGAGAGGTGTGTAGCTCCTCTGGCAACAACGTCCTGATGCGTTGTTAATTTCTATTCCAGTTGTGTCAGCATGTGTTTTGTTTAAGGGCATGAAATGTAATTTCTGCTTGTGCATGAAGTCTTTTTGTGGGCCTGCTGCCTTGATTGCCTGCAACAAATAACCATCACTTACGGCCTTCTTACCATATATTGACTCCTGAGCAGCTACAAACAGGGTCTTACATATATGCGTCCTAGAAAATCAATGACATTATTTTTCTCCTTTCCCATAGGAACATCCTGTACATATTGGCTTATACTCCACAAACAGCTGCTCTGCATACTTTGCTTTAAATGACATGGTTACACTATGCACACGTAAAGCCTCCAGCTGTTACTGCATCTTTACATGAATGTAAAACATGAATACCTTGACTTCGTACACTGCTGATTGTGATACAGATTTTAATCTTCACCTCAGAATAGGTAGTGCTAGTGTGCTGTCTATATTACCCACCTGTCAGTCAATTAAGTTATTTCATTACATCAAACTCTGAAGACCCTCACACTCTTTTGTCGTTGTTCTATTGACATTGTAAGGAAGGGTGAATCTGAAAAATATCAAACTAAATCAGCGTATTGCTTTGAACATACACTTTGTAAATATATCACCAAATTTTTTATAGACATTACAACCCCCTTTTTTTTCTATTCTATAAATTGAATTACAAAGAACGTCAGCTATTGATTTTGTTGATTTTATTTTCTTAAATAAATTAATAGTGGAGAAACAGTATGTGACATTGGCAATATATATAATTAATCTTCACAATGTCCCAATTATAAAGTGTGATATTGCTGTGATCATAGATTAATAATAAAAAAGATGTACCCACGGTGGTGCCAAAGGATAATGATTTGTGTAGGTGTCCCTGGATTAGCTCAGGTAAAACAAACAAGCAGTTCACTGTCAAGCTCACTTACTTCCTGATTGATGACAACTTCCTGTTACTGACATCAAGTGATTCTAAAAGTGGCAGTGAACAAATAAATATTTACTCTAGAAAACAAAGTTATTTATTTTTTAACTTTTAGTAAATCCTGAATATGTTACCCACAGCTAAATTGTGATCAACTATATAATGACCAAAGCTTAAACATAAACACTTATATAACAGCAAATACTGGGCAATTACTGAAAAAGCCGCTGATTGCTTCTTTAAATAATTGTATTATTGAATCAAATTAGATTTTTCAGGGAATAATGCATCCAAACCTTTTGAAGTTAGATGAGAGAAGAACACACTTCTGTATGTACATTCAAATGAAATTGCACCCAGCAGTTGGTTGGTTTAATTTAGCATAACCACAACATTGCTCTGTTTGATTCCATTTGTCATCAGTGCAGCATGCTGTGTCTTTGTATTCCTTTTACCTGCATTTGTTCATTTCATTCAGCACCTGTCTTCGTTTTTAGAGCTTGCACTGCACCTGGTTGGTCTGAAGGCAAACTGAAGACCTTGGATTCCATGTATTACAAAGCACAGGACATGTAAGAGTAGAAAAAACGCCCTGTTGACAAGGCAACGTGTTCCCTAAGTTACATGTGCACAATCTCATGGTTATTATCAATAGTGAGCAAATTAAACCAGCAAAACTTGACAATTAGATCACATAGTACAATATATCCAGCATGCTCTGAGAAAGGTTACGCCCCTGTCTGATATGCTCTCTGCTGATGATAATGTTTTTTTTTCCACCAACATTTCTTTCCAAAAACACTCCTCCTGGTACTCTTCTAATTTACACAAGTCACTGTGAAGCTGTTTTATTTTAACAATTTATCACGTTTCAGTCCATCTTTGCATCCTTATCTTTCAACGAAGCCAAGTGGGAGATGATTAACTTGCTAATGATGTTTTCTCTCTGGCTACTGTCAGAGGAGATGGAAGAAATTAAGAGAGAATTAGTACACAAATCCAGCCACTGCCAAATTGTGCCAGCGCTTGGCGGCTGGCTCCTGTGAATTACCCTTCTCGAGGGGATAGATGCCTTCTGCCAGCGAAGGCCTGCCGAGGAAAAAATCCAAACACCGAATCACTCTGGAGGTATACAAAAACTATAAGAGGAGGAGGCTGCTTCACTGAGAGAGAATTCGAAATGAGCCAGGGGCCAACCACAAAGCACCGATGTCATCCAAGCCTCTGACAGCTGGACTCGGTAGGCCTTGCTAATACAGCGAGATTAAAAGCGGTGCATCCATTGTGTGTCCGTCGGATACAGTCATTCAACTTTTTGAAAGGTCAGCAATGTCTTGTAGTGCAAAAATAATTTGTGCAGTGCAGCGCAGCTTTGAGTATAATGCTTCAGTCGAATGGTCTCCATTCAAAGTGCAAGAAGCCTTCGTGTACACATTTCACCAGTCGACAGCTGCTTAATGCTTTGCTCTGGTATTTCTGCTCATGGACACGTCGGCAGTAAATAAGAAATGTTTCGGCATTTGGACACAGAGAACGACTGTATCTCACAGTTAATTACATTACCGTAGAGCAAACAAAGCCAAGCTTCATCAGCAGCCGCTCCTGGGCCCACGACTCCCTGACAATTATAGCCACTTATCAAACGGATCGACAGGCTCATCTTCTCGCTCGGTCGGCTCGTCTTCGATCCCCCCCACCCCCAACACAAATCTTTCCTCTCTTCCTAACTCATTGCCATCTGTCACGTTGACCTTGTCTTTCTCTCCACAATCTTTCGCAGTTTTCACTCTCCTCTTTCTCCTTCACCCTTGCCTCTCACATCAGCATACGCTTGCCACCTCGCTAGGTTGTCTCTTGCTTCCCTCACCTGCCAACCCTTGAGGGCTTTAATCATCAGCTTAATGTCACACACTATTTTAGGAATACCTGGAAAAAAACACACCCATACAGCCGCCACTAGCTCCCTGCTGGGTCGTGATCTTACACTTCCAGCTAACTGTTGAGCGAGTTGAAGGGTATGCTTGACAAGATGGAGCCCTCCCACTCGAAGCCTGCTGAGCTCTGTTAGCATATGTGTTGGCTTGCGTTGCTTATACCCTTGATTTGTGATATGTGACAAACATTTCTTTGAGTACATGTGAGTTCGGGATGCCACGATCACTTGAGTGAGGAAAAGTCGCAGGCAGCCGCAGAGCTAATGCTTAACTTGTGTTTTGGGATATCAGAGGAATGCAGCTATGCGATTGGTTTGCGCAGGGGACTTGCAAAATAATGGAGATAACAGGGGAGCTCAAAGGAGGAGCCGTAATGAGGTAGAGGTGAAACGGAGGAAGATAACAATCGTCCTAATTGGTAAATCTTATAAGTAGGAGAAAAAGATAAAAAATGATTTTGAAGCACAAAATAGCTAAGACCTTAATTTATTTGTACACGTAAAAAGGTAATTTAATCAAGACCATGGAACATAACCACACCCCATCCAGTAGGAAAGATGCCACTTCAATTTTCTAAATGAAAAGGTTTTTCTGGGATTTCAACTGACCTCCTCCTGCAGCATTGGTAGTTACTGGTGACCAAAGAAAAATTGGGGCAAGGACAACCTTCAAGATGAGATTGCAGAAGAAAATACAAAATATTTTTTTTTGCTGAAAAGCATCCACTTAATAACAAATAAAACAAGTAGAAAAGGTGCCATAAAATAGGCAATCCTGTGTTTTTACACAATATCTCAGAAAATTATCCTTATATCCTTAACGGACCTGATTACAGCGCAACTATTTATTGAATGAACATGGCACAGTATAATCTTTTCCCAAAATTCGCTTTCATTAGTTGGTTTAAGAATCCCCTTAATAGGTGACCTGATAGAGTATTAACAAGAAGAACAATTATTTCTTGTTTTACTTTAGTGATAAAAAAATGTAAACGTTTATCCCTCAAATAAATATAACCAATAAAACAAGTAGAAAAGGTGCCATAAAATAAGCAATCCTGTGTTTTTACACAATATCTCAGAAAATTATCCTTATATCCTTAACGGACCTGATTACAGCGCCTGATTATCCTTGATCTCATAAGGTAGAAGCTAAACAAAACCTATCCTGCTCAAAATTTTTCTAAATTAATGCTATTAGACAATATATGTAATATGTAATTTATTCTTTCAACAGTAGCAAATTTTAACAGATTTTTAAGTAAGACCCTTAAAGGCTTTTAAAGTGAGACTGAAGAAAACATATGTATTTTCAGACTGTTGAAAAGAAACCTAAGCAGTGAGAGCTTCTTGTGATTATATATTAAAACAATATGTCATGGTCAGGCTGCCGATCAGCAGAAGCCTGCCATGTCAGTTGAACGGTGGTCTGTCAAAAGAATCCGTAATGTTTTTACCATCCTCGGACCTCGGCTCAACATCAGTAGCCTTCTCTTCACCTTGGCAGGTGGCTCTCAGCAGGCAGGTAGACCTCAGTATAACACCTGCCCTCTCTGTGTGTCTGTCCTGCGGGTGCTAATGAAAACTTATTGAGCGCTTCTTCCCTGGGTGTTCACAGTTATAAAGCAATATAAGTCTTTTTCCAGCTTTGAGAATTGTTAAGTGAGGAAAGGAAAACGCTTATCAAATCCATTAAATCCTGAGGATACACACGATGTGCTGAAGGTAAACAAAAACTTGTTTAATTAAAAAGGCCCCTTTAATTAGCATAATGATAACTGCCGGTTTTCCGCAAGGATTCCCATGTATATATTTGTTTATGAATCAGCATGAGCTGTAGCAATATCCTGCTAAATGCTTTTCGGAATTCTAAACAAACACATTTTTATCTACTTCATGTGAGTCTTGAAGTATTGAAAACAAAAAACCATAAGAAAGAAGAAATGAAAACTTGACAGAAAACTCACTAGTTGAAAGTTTAGCCATGTGATGTAGTTTAGTGATGTATAATTAAGACCCTGTTAAACTATTCGTCCCCAAACCTGTGTCATTGTTCATTTTATGATAAACAGCCTCTACTTTCACAACCTGTATGGTTTATGGGCGATGAGCTCCCCAAGGGAGAAATCCCTGACAAATTGAGAATTCACGACCATGTAAATATTTCACTGACATGGCATGCCTGGCATGCTCTCCACATTACAGCTGTCTGGCTCCGCCCTAGTACCAGCCTCAGGCCAATTGTGACATTGTGTAAAGGAGAGTTCCCTATTAATCCACTTGGTTTAAATCTTCCCGATCATATATCTGCCTATAGCACGGCCAGCTAGGGGGTGACTTCAGAAAATATCTCACTGAAGATATGGCGTGCTTTGCAAAATGAAAGAAATGTCGAGAGGAGTGAAATTCCCCTTTTGCTGATCTCTTTTGTTTGCTACCCGCAGTGGCTTTATCAGAGAGAAATTGAGAAGAAAGAGGCTTCCTGTGAAAGAGGCAAAGCTTCTGTCTATCTGATACCTTGTTCCAAAGTATCGAATTGGGGAGGAAAGAGGAAAGTTCAGCCTCCTCAATCACTTTGAGGTTGAGCCCTTCAAGAATATTCCCAAACTGTTTCCTCTTCTTTTGCCTCTATTTCCATCAACTTCCGGCAACCTAACAAGAACTGAAACAACTATTTCCTTTAAGCAAGTTTCTATAGCTCTGACACCGTGGACCAGGGCATGTTTTCATTCTGTCCATACATTCTGCTGTCTAGGTTCAAGGTCAAAGGTCACCATGACCTTGCAAAAAACAATTTTTACACAGTAATATTACAAAATCTTTTAACATTTCAAATATCCAAACGGCCGCAGGTCTGTTTCACTATGATATCAGAATTTTCCGTATAAAAAACCCTTGTGGGTGTTATTCAACACCACGACTCTGGAGCAGAAGGGGAGATTGGAGGCATACAACCAGGAGGCCGTAATACTGGTTGATCTGATTATGTGGGAGCAGAAGGGAGACAGCTCTTTATCAGAACGTCTCTCATGCATGACTGATCATGTGTTAATTTGTGAACCCTGAATACATCTGATAATGTGATGCCCTAAGTAGTCTATGTCATTTAGTTGACAATTAGGCAAGCGTCCCAATCAATGCTTCATAAAGGGAATGATAATGTACAGAGGACGAGTACTTAGGCATGCAGGCCATTTTGTAAAATGAGTTGTTGGCAGTGGCTGAGTTCAGGGCAGCCTTGCCAGAAAGCTTTCATAAAAGACTGACATTAGTTTATATATGAAATACAATTCACATAATGAGAGGCTGACAATAATGTGTCAGTCTCCATTTAGAAAGGAAGGCCCATATCTTTTTCAACACAATATTGCTGTTCCTATTATTAAATATTACAACTGCTAAAATAAATTTGACCCGAACCATGATTCAGACAAATCAGCTCAACGTCCACTTCAGTCAAAGACGACGTGGCTGACATATCAAGGCTACGGAGCTATGGGGAAAAAAATGCAAATGTTTGTCTTTCACCCTTGACCCAGGCTCCCACAGACATAACTTATCTTTTTTTAAACTGCGTTGAGAACCGACAGGAGAACTGTTTGCCCTATTTTCGATTCTGAGTGATTGATCTTGAGCAACCATCTTTCCCCGGGTTCAGACTGAGAGACTGACATAACAAGGTCAGGAGATGCCAAGGGGAGACTGAGATGTGCCAGTAGGTAGCTGATAATATCCAGCAAGTAAACTAATACTCCAAGATGTGTACACCTGTAATATATACAGTGTTAAACTGTTGAGACTATAAATGTATGGGTAAAATGAAAGAACCATGTTTATCCATTTGTGATCCCTGACGACGAGACACATGAACATCTGTAACATTTTTTAATTTAGCTGGCTTAAGATGTTTTAGTATTCTTTTACAACAGTTTTGCCTGTGATGCTACAGTACAGTATGTGGCTGTTGTTAAACACAGTTTTATGACAAAAGGTAGCTTCAGCAAGGTAGTTTGACAAAAAGATAAAATGATGAAATGCGGAGAAAATGCTTGTATAGGTGCTGTTGCTTCCAGCTCCACACTGTAGACGCACACAAGGGGAATAAGAAGGTGAAGCATTCAGGGCTTCACTGACTAAAGAAAATATGATCCAATCCATTTTTATTCATTTTCTCGTGTAATGAGGTTTTTCATGGTAGATCAAATAAAACACATACAAATAAGCCAGGTCTGATATTGGATATTTGGCAGATATCACATTCAAACATATTATTCATCTGGTAAAGGCAAATCAATTGTATGTTTCATGTCTTTAATATTAAATCTCAGTTTGGCTGAGACACCTGAGACTTCTGACCCCAAGAAACTCACTAGAATCTAAACAGTCTGTACGGAGTTCAATCAGCTTGAAACTAACCAGGCGTCTGGAGTGACACGCAAAATGTTGTATTGCCTTTGAACCGATGTCCTTCTTGTCTGTACCACCGCTCTACAAGGTGGAGAAGTGACAGATCGAGGCCAGCCTGGGATGACAGCGGCAAATTAAGACGTATTGCTTTTACACGATGATGAAATCAGGACATCAGAGAAGGAAACCCACAAACTAGCTCTCCGTGTGCCTCCTTTAACGGAAGCTCATCTGAGATTCTCAGGGGAATTTGATTTCCAATTTTCTTTCCATGTGAGTGAATTTCCACATGCCTGTGTGGGCACGTAATGACAGGATTCTCCAATCTTTCATTTTTGTTTGCTTTAAGAACTCTCAGAGGTGGTTTGTTCATGGGGTGCCATAAATTACAACACCCTAATCTTAAAACAAGGATGAAAAATATTCGTAGCCGGTGTCTGACTGTTTGTCCAGCTCCTCACCCTCTCCCACTGGCCTCTGTGAGCATGCATACAGATTAGAGTTTCTCTGTGCCTTGATCTCCCCCCGGCCTGACAGCCTAATAAAACACACGTAGGCAGCAGGACCATTTTTTGGAAACTATATCAACAAGCTGCAAGGGAGCTGGCACAAACAGGCTATGTGTTTGGGTGTGCCTTTATGTTGTTATCATTCGCTGATGTATATGCGTTTGCGTCCCTGACAAAGAAAGATTAATGTTAGAAATATTCCCCTGTTTTATCACATGGCAGTGCTACGAAGAATCAAGACTACTACATAATGAATTATAACTTTTCTGATTTTGAATAAAATGTGTGCATCGCAATAAATTTTGAAAACTGTCAAACACCAAAAGCTGAAATTGTTCACACAATTCTGGACTACTTTCAAGTTCTTATTTTTCTGCTTTTCCTTCACATTTCACAAATGTTGTTGGCAGTCCCATAAAAGTGAGATTAAAGTATTGTTTTGCTGATGAGATCAGGTCTTGCACACCAGTAAATCTCAAATATATTATGGCCCAGTTATTTGTATTGATCCAAATAAAGTAAGACATAGGGCTGGTACTGTTGGATAATTTTCTCTTTTCTTATTATTAATATGGCCTGTTCAATTTATTTTGTCACTAACAGATCTATTACTGAACATTTAGCCCCCTGGCTCTTTTTATGTTTTGTTTTTTAACAGTCAAAATAATAAATGCTAACAGTGGTAGACCTGTTTTATATGATTCCATAACAGCTCAATTAAAAAGTAACGGCCATGTTATTGACTCATTAATATGATCCTTGTGAGACAGTTCCTGCGAGATGAAAGAAGCCCCCCCTCTGTGAAACCACTCTAGTTTTGTTGTAGAATGAGTCCTGATGAGTCTCATCGGTTTCAGGAGAGTAATCCCATTTGTCATTCAAGCATTTCACGTCAGTAATTGAAACAAGTAAAAAGAATGTGAAAACTGAGGTGTAAAATGAGTGAAGCTACACCTGTTATTTCAATGTGTCTGACACCAGTTAATCAACGTTTCATGTCTGATGCCATGTGCATCATTTTCAGGTTGTAGCAACAATTTGTGGAAACTAATTAGGCTGCCACTCAAAGCCTCTTCTCCCTTATCATCCACCAAATGTTGACTTCTGCAACCAGGTTATTGTAAGTTTTAAATATTAAATTTTTCCCCCTAAAAGATTTCAATTTTTTTTCAACTGAATTGTGCACGTTAAAGGTCACATTAAAGGTGGAAAAAGTTTGGGCATGATTTATCTTTGTCTCATTTGTTTTCATCACAAAAACCTTGCATTTTAACAGGGGTGTGTAGACTTTTTATATCCACTGTATATACATTTTGAAAAACAAAAAATATTGTCAATGCAAAAGAAACTGAACATATATTTAAAATATCGTCTGAACAGACTACAGGAAAGGTCTGCCTACATAAGTTTGGCAAATTTATGATATTTATATTTTGTATTATATATATATATATATATATATATAAGTAACTAAAAATGACCAGACTTTTATGTGTTAGAGAAGCAATTTGGTCATTTCCACAGAAGCATTAAGGTCCAAAAACCAGCCTCATAATAATAACAATTTCAAAAAAGAGGAACCAAGGCTGACTATGTTTCAAAAATAATAATAGCCAACATCTGGATATTTGCATATTGCAGTTTTTTCCCCCCACAAATGTGAAAAAAAACTTGAACAGACGCATTGTAACAATAACTGTAAGCTGAAAATAAATTGTATTGGCAATCAAAAGGTGTAAAAGCAGAGGCCGCTTGTGTAACAGCATGATGTTCTGTAGCACTCGTCACATCCGAGGCCCCACTGACTCCATTCTGACATTATGGAGAGAAACACCGCAGCAGGAATGAAGGTGAAAGGCTGTAAATGAAATGAAGTTGGCCCATGAGCGGAAAAAAACATTTGATGATTTGCTGTCTGATACCGTGATGTTCTTTGGTGGTAATCACTATTCAGATAGGGACATTTGAGGCAGCACCTTTACCACCTGCCTCCTTCCTGTCTCTTCCTGCTGCGGCGATAAAAATGCCACCTTTCTTTAGAACTCCTGTCTAAGCGCCCAATCGTGTTGCCATGGCAACCCTTTCCGAGCAGCTTCATGCTTTACAGTCTCTCTGCCTCTGCCGCTCTCTCACTACATCTTTCGGCCCTCCTTCTGTCTGAATGCTCCTGTTGTGCTCTCCTCCAGTTCCCCGGCTTGATATTAATCACTGATTTACCCTCAACACGAGGGCATTTCAGGAAGTGATGATTCTGTTGTGGTGAATCAAGCACAGAGCCCCCGCAAGTCCCTTTGCACACTGAGCTTGAGGAGAGGACATTTTGGTAAAATGGACAAGATAAAATGCTGCACAGGACTAAACAGGATCAGCAGTCATGGACGCCCTGGTGTCAGTCCAGACCAATTAAAGGAGATCATCCTCTGCACGGAGTATTCCGATAAGTTGTCTTAAAACGAAAGTGTGAATTAAACAATTGCAACAGTTAAATGGAGCCACAAACAGAAAGAATTTAAACTTTATGAAAAAAGTTTACAAACACAAATGGGCCTCATAGAAATCCAGGTTTAAAGCTATGAGCAACATTTATGTGTTGACCTCTCTTGTCCCTAATGTGCAGGTCAATCCCCAGATCAGATAGTCACAATTTCCATAATCATCAGAATTGATCATAGTTATCCAGTTGCTGATACATTATATTCATTTAATTACGGATTATACTGATTGGTTACAAGTCAAGACTTATTTATGAAGTAACAGCAGAGTAATTACTGAAATAAGAGTGAACACTGAAGACTACTGTGTCCACATCCTGGCCCAGAGGAAACGCAACTGCTGACTGGTGCAAATGTTGAGGGAGTCAAGCTGTGTGTCGAAGGTAAGGCAGAAGAATCATAACACTCCTCTGCTGAAGTGGCAACAACACCAGATACCTTGACACATCGAGCAGGCTTTTGTGTTACACCTCGGATTAAGCTGTTGTGTTGTGTTATACCTCTGAAGGCAGGCTATTTACATTATGCCGAGTTCGTTTCAAAACAGAGCTGCATGGGCCCCTCATGTTTTACAGACAATTCACCTGCACAGGCTGGAGAAGGGTCACAGCCGCTTCAGATCTGTGAGGGGCTCAAGCGATCAACTGTGGAGTGTCACACTCCATACCAATGGGCAAATTCATACCATTCCAGTCCTGCATCCGGTAAAATATAAACAAAGAAATGTTTAATAATCCCAACAGAATCTCAAGATGAGGATACAGACAGGATATTGGGATGGACTTCATGGATTTTCTTAGAGAACTCAGAACCTAATGTCCAGGAAACTCTCTACATCTGCCAACAATTGAAATGACAAGATAAAATATATGACTAATTCGTCAGATTTTCTTTTTATGTTTTGAATAATACTGTGCAATGCAGGTCACGATAGCAGAGGTGGGAGTGAATCAAAGTTGGAGAAAAGTGGAAAGTTTGGTACAGACGCATCTGCTTAGTATAGCTGCAACAAACATTAAAATGCTATATACTTACTAGAATGTGTTGTTACAAGAAATGATTTGAGTTTACAGTCAAATTGGAAATGTTTTGAAACTCGAGAGCATGCATGTTCAGAATCTGGGCACAGACTAATATTGTCTTCTTAATCAGATAAAAGTCTTATTTGGGAATAATGGGAATATGCAAGTTTTTAATTCGTTTTTTTAAACACCTGAAGTATTTGAGCTGGTCCCAGTAGAGGGAAGGAACCACAAAAGCTCAACTGTTGCTTAGCCTTTAGTCACTTCAGATCACTTGTTGGTTTTACAGCTTCAAATAGATGACGCCTGTGCACTATTGTCCTCCTACTCAGATACATAGGCTGGTATAAAGGCTGTAAACACCTGAAACAGCAGTTTCTTCATGAGCCTGCTAATGAGCACCTGTAATGTCCAGGTCCAACGTCTCCGACCTTTCAACTACCAACGTTCTCCTTAATGACACAACATTACAGAATGTGCTGATCTGTAAACGAGAAGCTGTAATCAACTTTTAGGTAAACATGTGCTTTTAAGAGCATGTTAAACTCTAGGTATTATAATAGGTGGACTGGATTAGGTGTTTGCAGTTATTCAGAAAAGTGGACACATTTTAACATGATTATTAAAATCACAAACTTAATCCCTTTGTGTTCCGTCATTGCAAACGCAAGGGCTGCAGTCAGCAGAAATATAAGAAAAGTTAATAGGACCTTTATGCAAACCTTTGCATTTACTGCAGTTTTGACTTCCTATAATGTCCTCACTGTCCAACAGTGCTACATTTAGCATTTTGACATAAAGAGATTAACTTGAGACATTAATGTAAAAGGAATTTATTTGCTGACAGCTTGAACCTAATCTACAGGAGGGATTACCAATGATTTTGGCTGTTTACAATAAAACATCGCCTCATTTCTAGCAACATAGGCTATACTTAGTTTTTACAGACTCAAAAAATGTCAAACTATCCAGCAATTCATTGAAACATCTTTAAAAGCTAAATTCACAAAGAAAACAACACTGAGTATAAGCATCTGATGACTGGTGAAGTTTATTACAGCGGCTAGTAATGCAGGTTCCACCGCCTTGGTTGGATACTATAATCTATACTTCAGTTCATCAGGCTGCATTAGTTGTTTCAATGTTGAAAACAATACGTTTCTTGACAGCAGTTCAGAATTTTGACAGTATGGATTTGAATAAATAAGGATTTTCTGAGACCTGATTTTCTTCCAGCATCACAAACGTCTCCCATATCTTACAAAACAGCGTTTTATATTAAAGTTTTAAAATCCACCAGCCATAATATTCTCTATTTCTTATATGGCTGTCACTTTTTATTTAAAATTCGAGCAATGCTTCCAACATGAAAAAGGGGAAATATTGATACAGTAATGACCTGTTTGAATTCAAAATGTACAGTCTTCACGCACATCAGACCGTTTCAAGTGGTTCGCCTTGTGCTGCAGCAGAGGATATTTTAAAAATTCATCACCAGTCGGAGGAGGGAGCATATGGATTTAAAATACATTATATGGATGTGTTCAAATTAGTTGGAATGAATAATGTGCCACTCTGAATTTGTTCAAACTTCAAAACGTGAAAGTACACCCTAATGTAGTGTAAGGCTACACGGCAATGTCTGACTTTTAATTATAAGCACAGCACGTGTGTCAGACGTCACTGGAAAACAGCAACACCAGAGTGGTCCAGACGCAGGGGGAGACATGGGAGCAGTATCCTCAAACGGCCAAGTAGATCACAGTCGGACGAACCAAAATGAGACAGCCTGTTGTTCCTATTGCGTCACCAGCTTGTCCCGCCCTAACGGTCGTTGTCTAGCAACAAAGCAACAGACGTAAATATTCTTTGGTTGATTTAAAACGTGGAAAAGGTGTTTTTGTGCTGCTCAGTGGAGTGCTTACATTTAAAAATGAATTCTTCTGAAGTTTTACGCCTCACTTTTTGCCGCCATTATCTCTTTGAAAACAGTTGCAATGAATCATGGGATATCTTGGGTCTGGAAGGATCCTCCTGGTGGAGCCTGCGCCGGATGGAAGGACACATTTGTCTGCCGCATTTGGGGGAGCCTTCGAATTGGGACAGTCTAGTTACGCCAGTGTGACGTAGTTTGTCTCTAATTTGAGACACAAGCTGAAGATACTGTATGAGGTGACAGGGATGGAATCTGCAATAAAAAAAAACAACAGGACATGAGTTTTTGTGGTTTGTCATGTTTTCAGCCCACTTATCACCACAGCAGTGTGACTGCAGCCAATTAAGATCCATAAAAACTCCCTCTGTGACTCATTGCCACAATTTGCATCTAATGTCCTTTCATTATTACTTCTCCGAGTTACAGCTCAGTCAAATCTGAACATTCAGACATGATGCACATTTTTAGATTGAGCGTGACTGATACATTCCTGAGGCTATCATTATCACAGATGTCCATGGCGAACACATTTCCATTAATTCGCTTAGACATCTTCAGGGTGGAATAAAAACCTCCTTATAACTCCAGAACTTATTTGAGAGTCATTTGTTTTTAGTTTTCAAAGTGAGTCAGTAATAGTTATGTGTACACCCATGCTTAAACACAAACAGGAAAGGCTAATAGATGTGGAGCCGTTGTAACAAAATAGAAACAAATATCGGCTAAAACAAAAGCTAACTCGACAGCAAAGCCCTCTCCTTGACTCTAGATTGACACTGTTCTTGGGCTGGACTGGCATAATGGTTTTAGACCATTTAATAATAGTCCCAAGACCACAGACAAGAATCCCTCTACTGCTTTCTCAAAGCTGATCATAAAATGAGAACAAGAGGCCTGTCTTTGTTTTAGTCAGTTTATCCATCCATCCATTGGTTACCAATTTTAAAGGTAAAAGTGGTGGTTGGTGGCCAGTTTCTGAATTGAACTCATGTCCTCTTTCCTGTGCCATCTTTGTAAATTTTAAATACATACTTTAGGTATTTAATAAGAAAATTAAAAAATATATATATATTGAATGGTGCCATGTCTAATGTGTTTTTGCAAGGTGTCTTGTTTTGTCTGACCATCATTGCAAATCAAACGCACATTCTGCTTTCAATGACCATAAAACTGACAAACTAGAATTCCTCCCGTTTGAAAAGCTGGAAACATTATTTTCTTTTACTTGAGTAAATGATTAACTATTGTCAAAATAGAGTGATATTAATAAAGTCACCAATGGTCATGTCCCCAACATTAAAGCAATATCTTTTACAAGCTGAGTCTTATTTCTGTGGCCTTTGGCCATTGCTGATCATGATAACATGCTCCATGCTCACTTATCTGGCAATAACCTTTTTGACATTTCCAGTCTGGTTTCCGCCCCTCCGTAGTACAGAAACGGCCTTGGTTAGAATCATCGATGACCTTTTCATGGCAGCTGACTCTGGCCTGTTGACCATTCTCACCTTCTTTGATCTGACTGCAGCCTTTTGAACCATTTCTCATAATATTCTCCTTGACAGACTGTCCTCCATTATATATATCCAGTCATTACTGCTGTTCCCTAGGGTTCTGTCCTGGAGCCCCTTCTGTTTATCATCTATTTACTTCATTTTGCCTACCTCCCTCTCTGATTGCCTACAGGAAATCAAAACCTGGTTCTCCTGCAACTTCCTCAAACTCAACAGTGACAAAACCTAGGTTCTCCTTTTTGGAACCATCTTTCACCTTCAAAATTGATAATTCCTTTGTTTCTCCCTCCCCTTAGGTTAAGAGTCTGGGTGTCATCCTTGACAGAGCACACCATCTTTCCAAGCTTGTATCACTAATGTTACTCGGTCCGCATACTTCCATCACCTAACATTATCACCTCTGCCCGTCCCTCACACCCACCAGCGCCACCATTCTCTTTCAAACCCTGGTTACATCCCATCGATAGCTGTAACTCCCTTCTTTTTGGTTTCCCTCACAAATTCCTTCATAAACTTCAACAAGTGCAGAACTCTGCCGCCCGCATCATTTCCAGAACCCCCTCTATTAAAGCAGCTGCATTGGCTTCTGGTCAAAGAATGCATTTTTCCCCCAGATTCTGCTCCTCACCTTTAAGGTCATCCATAATCTTGCCCCTCTGTCCATTTCCGAGCCCCTGCGCATCGACACACCCTTCAGATTGTTCTTCTTCCATCAACATCACTGTACCACCTGCCCGTTCGACCACGATGGGATCTAGAGCCTTCAGCCGATATGCTCCTCTCCTCTGAAACTCCCTCCCACCAGACATTAACTCTCTCTTTTTTCAATTCCTGTCTCAAAACCCATCTTTTTGGCTTATTCAGTCCGATAATTTTTTTTTCAATTTGCCAACCTCCAAAATGTTTTATGCACCGTTAATTTTATTGATCTTTTTGAAACATTGTTATTTTAGTTTTGTATTTATCTATGCCTTGTAAAGTGACCTTAAGCGCTGTCAAAGGCTCCTATTAATAAAAAGTGTTATTATTAACATCACTGATGTTCTCTGACTTTGTCCCTGGCGATGTTGCTGCATTCATTAAACTCACCAAGATATGTTTTAAATAAAGTGTTTTTACTGGTGGCCATGAATAAAACCCTGGTAATGAACAAATTGTTCATCTAAGAAAGACACGCTGACCAATAAACTGTCCATGCTGGCCTTAACCTGCGGACCATTCAGTAAAAGACCTGTGTGCTTGTCAACCTGTGTCTGACACTCGACATGTACAGTGATCATATCCTCCTGACATAATGAATATGTCTCATTACAGGAGCATTTGTTGCCAGTTTTCATTTTTCAGGGGAGTTCATCTCAAACCTTGGATTTCAATTCACACCAGGGTCCCACCCCATGCTGAAGTTACTTCATAAAAGTACATACTGTTAATACTGAATTGTGAAATTCCTCCTGCCAATTATTGATAATAAGTTTCCAACCAATCCCTCCTGGAACAGCAGATCTGAAGCATAAATGCTGTCTTAAATTTGTTTTCATGGAGCAAAGCTTCAACAGAATATGGGTTAAAGGGATTTTGATGAATAAGCCGGATTACTGCTACTGCACTGGTGTTACACTGTTTGTGAGTAAAGCTTGTTTTCACTTTGGGAAATTCTAAGTAATGCACACAACTGCACAAAACTTAAAAAGCATAGCTGAAATGGAGATTCAACACTATTTTCTGTGAAGGTATTCGGTTCAGCAAGAGGCCAGAGAGCAGCTGGTTAGTATTCATTTAGACAGTGAAGGCCAAGTGTGGAGGAGGTTTCATACTGATGCTGTAGGGACGCACGCTGTCATTCAAAGTGAAACTCAGAATGCTTTTAAATTAATGACTGGTTTCTCTATCCATCAACATGCTTGAATGCTGGGAAACATAATGTGTGGTTGAAGTCAACAACAAGCGATGGAGCACACATAATGAGAGTCAATGGATCAGTTATTTAAATGACAGCAAAGCAAACACACGTGTATTCACAAATGTAAGGATCTTTGCGGTTTGTTTTTATATTTAAGTCAAATGAAAAATGAATTTTAAATTTCTCATATGAACTCTCAGTCAACTAAAACAACTCTTAACAACTACAGTCGGTGGATGTAGAAATTATACGTAGCAAAAGTTTGTTTTGTATAATTAAGATATTTTAAAACAGAGAGATCGTTATGACGTTAAAACAAAGTGTGGGTGAAGCTCTAGTTTATAAAGTCAATACAGTTGCTTTCACACATGCACTGAATTCCAGATAATGTGCTGATATAAGGGCTACAGTGCCTTGCATAAGTATTCACCCCCCTTGGACTTTTCTACATTTTTCATGGCATAACCCCAGATTACAATTTATTTAATTGGGATTTTATGTGATGGACCAACACAATATAGTCCATCATTTGGAAGTTGGGGGAAAAATTACATGGATTTCAAAATTATTTACAAATAAAAATCTGAAAAGTGTTGAGTGCATATGTATTCACCCCCTTGACTGTGAAAGCCCTAACAAAGATCTGGTGCGACCAATTGCCTTCACAAGTCACATTTGTAAGTCACATAATTAGTAAATAGGGTCCACATGTCTGCAATTTAATCTCAGTATAAATACACCTGTTCTGTGAAGGCTGCAGAGTTTGTTAAAGATCACTACTGAACAAACAGCATCATATAGACCGAGGAGCTCACCAAGGTCACGGATAAAGTTGTGGAGAAGTATGAAGCAGGGTTAGGTTATAAATAAATATCCCAAGCTTTGAACATCTCACAGAGCACCATAAAATCCATCATCTTGAAATGGAAAGAATATGGCACAATCACAAACCTACCAAGACAAGGCAGTCCACCCAAACAGACAAGCCGGACAAAGAGAAAATTAATCAGAGGAGCAACCAAAAGGTCCACGGTAACTCTGGAGTAGCTACAAAGATCCACAGCTGAGTGGGGAGAATCTGTCCACAGGACAACTATTAGTCGTCTACTCCACAAATCTGGCCTTTATGGAAGAGTGGCAAGAAGAAAGCCGTTGTTGAATGTGAACCATAATAGATGAGACCAAAATTCAACTTTTTGGCCTCAATGAAAAACGCTATGTGTGGCGGATACCCAACACTTCCCATCACCCTGAGCACACCATCCCAACAGTGAAACATGTTGGTGGTAGCATCATGCTGTGGTGATGCTTCTCTTCAGCAGAAACTGGTCAGAACTGAGGGAAAGATGGATGGAGCCAAATACAGGGCAATACTTGAAGAAAATCTGATGCAGTCTGCAGAAGACTGGGGCGGAGGTTCATCTTCCAGCAGGACAATGGACATAAACATACAGCCAGAGCTACAATGGAATGGTTTAGATCAAAGCATGTTAATGTCTTAAAATGGTGCAGTCAAAGCCCAGACTTAAATCCAATTGAGAATCTATGGCAAGACTTGACATTTGCGGTTCAAAGACGGTCTACATCCAATCTGACTGAGCTTCAGCTTTTTTGCCAAGAAGAATGGACAAACATTTCCATCTCTAGATGTGCAAATTTGGTAGAGACATACACAAAAAGATTTGCAGTTGAAATTGCAGCAAAAGGGGGTTCTACCAAATATTGACTCAAGGGGGTGAATACTTATGCATCCAACAGATTTAAACTTTTTTGTTTTCATTATTGTTTGTGTCACAATAAAATAAATTTTGCACCTTCAAAGTACTATGCATGATCTGTTGATCAAGTGGGAAAAAGTATATTTAAGTCTATTGGAATTCCAGTTTGTGACAGTACAAAATGGGAAAAAGTCCAAGGGGGGTGAATACTTATGCAAGGCTGTATACGTGAAATTGCAAATGTCCAATTGAGAGCCTCTGGACTTTCTCCTGTGTTCCTCCGACAAGTCCCCTAGTAAAGACTCTGTAGGATGTCCAAATGATGTCCAGGGTTATAATGTTGGAACACAGCAGGAGATCATCCAGAGCAAGTGGGTGGGCTGATGAGTTTCGAACACATGACAGATGCAAAAAAAAGAAAAAACCCATTGAGGATACAAATATCTTAAAATGAAGAAGAGGATCGACACCCAAAGAAAACACAGACAAATACACTAAAGAAGCTTTGGTGGTGAGATCTGATGTTAATGTGCTGTAAACTAAATCATGTGATCTCAGCGTCCGGCCTCTGTCTGCTGCATCACCTCTCACCTGAATCCTCCAGAGAGTTTCTATGTTGGTGGGATCGTGTCTGAGCAGAGAATCTCCTGCTGCATTGTTCATGTGTGAAGCTCTAGAGCTGTCTGAACAATTGGGTCCGGACTTTCTCCAGGGTGTCTGATTACGGGTTTTGATTTCATCATGCTATTTCCCAGCAAGCAGAAGTTTTCCCAATGACAACTGTCAAGAAGTGAGAAAGTAGTTTGAATCACCCAGTAAACTTTTTTGCCGTATCCTATTTTGATCACGGAGAAACTAAAAATTTGACATTTTCCACACATTTTCACTATTTCAAGGTAATATATAGAAATTCTTAAAAAAAAATAAAAATAAACAACCAATAAGGATGAAGTGCAGTTGTAGCAATAGCATAATTCAGGTTCAGGCTTCATATTTCACTTGACAACATCATCATAGTCCAATGTCATGACATGAAGTAATATATTTTGATTCCCATTACAGGCGGGTTGGATTAGATGTTCACTGCAAACCCATAACAACAACAAGGTGAAACTACAGCAGCGGATGTCCTGTCAGCTTTGTAAATCTGACAAGAAGATTTAAGAAGGACACACTGCACTCAGGACTCATGCAAAGCACAAGCACCGCGGCAGTTTAGTGCTTATTTCACTGGCAGCGATATAAAACTTTCTGTGGCATGGACCTGAATTGAACCAGCCAAATGATTGTTCCAGAGAGCTGAGGAAGCTTGAATGGGGGGCAGTTAAGCGCTGACTTCCCTCCAAGCCCCTGGCCCAGATGTGCAAATCACTGCCAGAGCAAATACAGTTTGAGTCTCTCCCAGAGGGCAACTTTACTACCTAACCCTTCCGCACAATTTATGACACAACACCAAAAGGGTACCTTTCCCACAGCATATCCGGTTTTCTCTGACACTAACGAGTGGCTGCAGTCCTGCAGCCCAGATTTACTGTCAGTCACCGAATCCCCTCTTTTCAAATTGTTCCGTAGATGCTTACACAGCGAGGCAATTTGACAAGAAAAATATGAGCTGTTGTAAAGGTGGATATAAATTGCAGCCCAAACTACCACGCACAGGTGTGCATTTAAAAGCTGATACTTTTATTTCAAATGCAGGCCTTCATACAAGATGGATTATTTTTTTCTCTTCCGAAAATGAGGCACACAGCTTTGAGACCATAATTACAAGGGTTTTGGCTACAAATAAAGTGATCAGATGTGGGACCGCATTCGCCAGCAGGACACAGCTGGTGGTCAGAGGGAGACTGTGTAGCATCGTACTGCAGCATTGTATTATTTAACTTATTGAAATGGTGACACTATCAAACCTGTTAGCTGGAAAGGAGGCTGATCTCACGTCAGATACGGTGTAATGCAGTAGCGACACATTAACCTTGTTCGCTAGCGTCGGCCCTGAGTTAGAAGTTCGAGATGCAGTCCAGCCTCTCAATGTAGATTAGACAGTTTCCATTTACTTTACATCTGCTCCCCCATGAGACCTGGTTGTAAGGTGTGTTGCAGGCCTGAATTCTAAAAGCATATTCATATTATTATTAGAAAAGCCCTTCGAATCCTTATGCTCCTTGCCCTTATAACATCTCAATTGATCAAATACATGTCTGTTAAATGTCCATATTTCTAAAATCACTGTGAAAAAACTGTATGTCTATTGTTTTTTATTTGCCTTTACCAAATGTTGTATTAATAATATGTATATGCCAAGATATATGAACTAAAATGTGACTGATTAGAAACACAGGACTGTGCTGTAAGTATTTTGCTAATAAGGAAGACAATGGACTAAGGGTGATGACCTCTGAGAAACAGTTCAAGATGACAACATCTGTTATTGTATCAACATGAACCAGAGCATTTCATACTAAAATTGCCAGTTTGTGAAGTATCAGTTCAACTTAACATAACATTGGCTTAATCTGCCATAGACATGCTAAATATTCACTGAGTCGCCTAGACCTGAAAAACGTTAGTTTACCTCATGAATCTGTGAACAGATACAATGTGTGTGTGCGTGCGTGCATGCTTGTGTGTGTGTGTGTGAGAGAGAGAGATAAATGGGAATATTACTTTGGAGGTTATCTTCTGATGATACATTTCTGGCACTGAAAGTCAACAAACAATTGGTCCAAAAAACATATTTTGCAAGATATCTGTGCATAATAGGACTAGAGAGACAATCAAAAAGCATAAAACTCTAACTAACTCATAGAAGTAATTTATATATTCATCGCGGTATAAATGATGTCATTGTTAAATGACAGTTTATGGTAGAAAATAGATAGCATTGCCGTACTGAGGTGTTTACAGTGTACGTGCATGGTATGTATTGCCCCTTTAGTATTTGTATTGATGCTTGGTTGGCCTTTACTGTGAGTTTACACAGAGAAGCAGAGATTCTAGCCCCATGTATTGTAGTGATCGGAACCATGAGGCTCACTAATCGTAAATATGCTTTGTCAGTTTCAAACAGCCATGAAGTGGTCGAGTGGATCCTTGTAACCAGAACCTCATAAGAGTTATGAGCTTACACAAGCCACATTCAGCAGACACCTCATCAGTCATCAGTCACTCAACAGTGATGCTGGAATGCTGGTACAAATGTAATTGCTGCATCTCATCAGAACAGCCCAACAATGTGAATGTAAATGTCCTTTATTCTGGAGAAGACATAAACACAAAAGTTCTGCTTTTGTAATTCAAAGCTGGCCCCCTTTACTTTCACAAAGAAGCTTTTGTTAAAACACCAAAGGAAATCAAGAAACGAACAATAGGAAAAAAAAATTAACAAATAATTAAATAAGAAGCTGCAGCTGCTCAGGGGTTTGTATATGGGTTACAGGGAAAACTTGTTGCACCAGCGATGTGAATTTGTGTCGGGCTCCCCTGTGCGAGTCTTCATTAAAAGTTTTCTGCAGCAAAATACACACGCAAGAAAATGTCAGACACAAGTTCAGACTCATTAATATGCACCAGCGGTCCTGAGATATCTATTGTGCCGGGCGTCTGCCTTCGCTTATTTCCCTCCACTCCGTAACAAATTAACTGCTGTCGAAATTAGGCCTTTAAATGAACTATTCCAACTGTTCAAAGAGCCGCCCTGGTCTCATGGTGTAAACACTCTGTAATACTGCAAACATCATTAGGGACCTTTACAGGAGTATTCCCAGTATCCATATGTCTGTTAATTAAGATAGATATTAAAAAAATGATATTGTCATTGTATACACAGTACTGTGGAGCCGAGGTACTGAAAGGTAGAGTTGACTCAATCTATTGTGATGCTGGGTCTCCAGAGCACTGCACAACCACTGCTGGGTCAAAGTAAAAGAAAGGTAATTCAGGATTGCAAGGCACTGAGTAAGTTTTACTTCTCTGCTGTCAAAAAAAACAGAACACTGCTATTAAATCCTGTGTTTCCCTGCCCTGCTTTTAAATCTGACATTTTCTTCAGGGCCGGGTTTAGAACATATAATCTTTCAGACCACTCATCCTTAATGTTTCAGCAGCATCAAGTAGGAAAATGTTCCAGGTATTGAAAGGTGCAATTGTAGTGAATTAGATATGATTAGGGTTGCAAAGGGGCGGAAAATTTCCAGTAAATTTCCGGAAAATTTCCGGAAAGTTTCCATGGGAATATTCAGCTCGGGAATTTTGGGGAATTTTGAAAAAAATATATACACAAATTAAACGCTGAGCACTAAAAAAATCATTCAAAACTCTATTTTAAAGATGTATGGAATGCAGCACAAGCTGCAGGTTGAATTTCATCCCTGCACCGTGCATTTCTCCATCACATGCACAGATAATTGCCAGCATCCTGCACACTACAGCTGGGCTATTGAGGCCTGCTGTAGTGTGCAGGACTAGTCAGGTAAGTTTCGATGATATTACTGGGGAAAATATGTTAGCATGCTGATTGAGGATTGTTCATCTGTCCATCTAGCCTATTTCTATTCATTTATCCATCAATTGTAAAATATTTTTAAGGATGATTCCAATTGGCCAACTATTTATATCTCTGGCATTGCTTTAGTGTTTTTTTACAAGATTTTTTCTCATCTTATTCTACAGAGCAATGCTACGTGCACTATCTCATGTGTGGAGACATTTCACCCCAGCCAATGTAGAAGGAAAGGCTTTGTACATTTGCAAATACTGTGCAAAGACCTATGTTAAGATCAATCAATCAATCAATCAAATTTTATTTCTATAGCCCATATTCACAAAATACATTCATCTCATAGGGCTTTAACAGGGTGTGGCATCCTCTGTCATTAACCCTCAGCAAGAGTGAGGACAAACTACTAAAAACCCATTTTAACAGGGTAAAAATAAGTAGAAACCTCAGAGAGAGCCACATGTGAGGGATCCCTCTCCCAGGACGGACAGAAGTGCAATAGATGCCACGTGTGACACAAAGATCCAGAAGCATATAGTCAAGTGCCCAAAGCTTCCTCAGGGTCTGTATATGACAAGGTAAATACAGTTAGTATAAATTACCCACAAAATTTCCAGTTTATTCCTGTTAATTCCCGTTAATTCCCGTATATTCCTGTATATTCCCGATAATTCCCATGGAAAGTTTCCAGCTTTGAATATTCCCGGAATTTTGCAACCCTAGATATGATTAAAAAAAGTTTCAACTTTTCTGTCGGATGATTAACTATTTTTGTCATTTAGCTAAAGCTGCAATGATCAGTGCAATTATTTATAATTATCGATGGAAAAAGATAATTTTTTTTGCAAATATGCTAAATACTCTTTGGTTCCAGCTTATTCTTTGTGAAAATACTACTTTGAATGATTCATGTGGTGGAAAATTCAATATCTTACGGTTTTGACTTTTGGTCTGATAAAAACAGCACATTTCTAAAACAGTCACACTGGATTTTTGGAAAATGAGTGCAGACTTCTCTTTGTCCTTTTTTTCTTAATTATAAGCAATTTCATTGTTATCAGTTTTTATCAAGAAATAAATCAAGAAATATCTATCGACAGATTTGTTTATAATAAAATGAATTGTTGCATCTGTACATTATTAAACTAAAAAGCATAACCTTTGCTGGTTACAGCCTCTCAAGTGGGTGGATTTGCTGCATTTCTGTGTTTAACATTATTATCAAGTGACTTTTGGACTTAAAATAAACAACCTAAAGCTCATATAAGGAGCTTGGAGAGTGTGATAGGCGTCTTTCACTATTTTATATAAATAAAAAAACTGCAGCTATGATGATTTCACTGTAATCATTAATGAGATAATAGCTGTAAATGTAATGCTTCTTTAAATTCTTTGTTGTTAAAGCTCTGGAGCTAAAACAACAACCATGCCCCCTCCTAGCATGTTTGTTGTGCCAGCCAAATCTACCCGACATGGAATTAAAGCAAGGGACAAGGTTTGCCTTCACCACTCTATGGGCACATCACAGAATACTGCTTGAGTGGAAATCTCCTGTCTCACCCTCTCAGTCCGGCTGACTAAAGGATGTGATAGTTTTCTTGAGCCTTAAAAGGATCTGAGGAACATGTCATTAAGAAATGACAACCTTTCATTTTACACTTTAACAATCTGCCTACGTTGCTTCCTGTGAGAATAACCTGTCGGCTATGTTTATTCATTTAGCTGGTCCTTTGTCTGACCCTTGTCTGTCTTGATGATAACACACTGTACTTAAACAAGGTTAGGGATATTTATACATATTTTTTAATTCTTGTGGGGGGGGGATTTCCCAAAGCTAGGGCTCAAAAGTTTTGCATTGGTACTAATACAAACACAGGTATTAAATTGGAAGTATCACAAAATACTCTTTCCTTTCCATGATTCACAGGGACACCAAACCTGTTCATGTGAAAATCAGTATGGCTTTGTCATAACTTGAATAAGTTGAGTTCTAAGTAATGCAACAGAATATTTTCAATTTTCTCTTCACATATAAACATATACTCACATTTACATAACATTGCTGTTGGGTGTTATAAGGTGTCACTTGCTGTAGCTGCTAAAGACGGATATATCCCTGAATCCTACTGATTTGAAGATATGCAAATTAGACCAATGAATACTTGTGAATACACACATTTCTGTGAACATGCTGTGGTCTAGGAGTTCGAGAGTTGCACATGTTATCAGTTTATTTCCAATTTAATTATAAGTCACATAATTTTGTAACCCACTCCTCCTGTCCGATCACTATGTGCTTTCTAACAGAACATAAATACAAAACAATAAATTGGGCTAACTTAGAGAAAGTCAATTGTATAGAAGTAGGAGATTCCCACTGAATAGTTAAGTGTTAGATTTTAAGTTTATATAAACTGAATTATGTTTTTTTAGAGTATAGGACAATATGGTGACTATCTCTATATGTTTGAAGGTCTTCTGCACAATTTAAGTTAACAACATGTTAGCAGGCGTTAGCAGCTATCAGCAGTTGTTAGGGACATAACCTCAGTTGAGTTCCTTAATGCCACCAAGAGTTTTGGCCTTGTAATCAAAGATACAGGCTGAACTTGAGGCTACGCTGAGGCTAAAGATAAATCTGACTGGCTACTGGTTATTATGGCAGTACTACTCAGACATCATTACTGCTAGGCCTTTCAAACTAAACACCTTCTCATTTTAGTTCATAGGACAAGATGGAGAATATCCCTTGTATGTACAACGCCCTATTTAAGGCCTACCGGCAGTAGATGTTATCGGATGTTAGTGACCATCAGCGGATGTTAGGGACGTGGGTTCAGTTGGGTACCTTAGGGTCATCAGGTGTTTGAGCCTCTTAATCGCATGACACCCTCTTCTAAGGCAGGCCCACCACAGTTGATGAGACCTGGGTGCATGTCCCTAGCATCTTGGGCCCAGTTGGGATCTTTCCTCCTGATCCAGAGTCTGAATGTATAGTTGAAACACTGTTTATCTTTTAGTATAAAATATGTGACAACTTTCAAACACACAAGCTTGTTTGTTCAACAAACTGTCAATGAAAACTGACTACAACAGAGAAAGCTAAAAGGATCATGTGAAAGAGGCTACTCTGCTACATGGACAGACGACACAGCTCAACAGATCCAAACACCAGTACTACTTTTTAACAGATCCCATGCTGATTGCTGCCCGGGCTCGACAGAAACCAGAAATAATTGCAGAAACAGGCCCAGAGCTTCAGACAGCAACTCCCAAACACTGGAACACAACAACAAAGTCACAGAGCTGACCATTGACGTGGCCCTGGTGACCACACAGAGTTGCTCAATCCGTATCAGCCTCTCTCACAACAACAGATGTAGCTCCTCAGGACCTCCAGCTCGTCCTGAGGTGCAGAGGAGATTCAGCACCATGGACAGCGGCCAGCGAACTTCCACAATGCAAAGCGCGTCACTTTGAGCCTCCTGTCCACGCTCCTCAGGACACTTCAAAGTAAAGCTGATTTAATAAAGCCCAGAAACTAACAGGGGGGATTTAACCCGTGGCCGTTTTAATCAGATGTCAAAACAAACAGGATCAAGCAGCGCAAAACAACAGCATAACAACAGCAGCAGGACATGAGGCTGAAAGTTGGAGGAAAGTGAGAGGAGTTCAGCTTCTGCTCTGAACCAGCATGTACATGCCTACACATGTACTTACAAACGGGTGGGTGATAGTCATACAATACAACATACCAAGCAGGAAAATACATTTATCACTTTATTTAATTTAATGGAGAACAATAAGCTCCGGGTTTGTTAGCATTATGATGCTATGCGGCCTATTTTTTGCAATAATAAATAGCAAGTGTTGTTTAGCACCAGTATGAGGAGTGAGAGGAGCTAAGCTAATTATCAACAACTACCCGACATAAAACATGTATTTATATGCGATGACACATAAAGCCAGCTCGTTGTGTTGTTCAGGTTGTGCGTTGTTGTTGTTGTGGAGGCTGTGGTGTGTATAAAAACAATATAAACATGGTGTGTAGCCAGGCCTAAGCTAATAGACGCTCCGGTGTGATCAGGAGAAGTGAGGCGGCTGTAATGTGCCTGGTGTGCGGCTAGCGAGCTGCGCACCACCCGGCCGGGACTCGAACACTCACCCAGGACGAAGAAGGGCAGCTCGGTGTTCTCCAGGTCGTCCACCACCACGACGTCCCCGGGAAAATCGTTCCGCACGGAGAACAGCAGCTTGGGCTCGGAGGCCGACGGGCTGTGCATGATGCTCAGGTCGTTCTCCCGCAGGAAAGGCAGCGCCGACACGGTGACGCTCTTCATCTTGCACTCGGTGTCCTGGTTCTGGTCCTCGTCACCGTTGAGACAGCGGACGCCTTCGGGGTGGACGGCCAGGAGCAGCCACAGCAGCCCCGGCAGCAGCAGCTGCGCTCTCTGCCCCATGTTGCTGATGCTCGCCATCTCCGTCGCTCCGCGTTCCTCTTCCCCTCCGCGCTGCTTGATTCGCTGAGCAGCGTCTCAGGCCGGCGGATGAGAGAGCAGCTCAGTGAGCGAGGGTGAGGGGTGTGTGCTCGTGTGTGTGTGTTCGCTCGTGTGTGTGTTACACCGGCGGGCTCTCCCAGTGAGGGAAATAAAACGCCTCGTGTTTCCTCACACAGCATCGACCACAGCGATGTTTTGTGGATACAACATGAGCTGTGACTGTGATGGCTGCTGAGTGTTTTCATGCTGTTGACCCCCCCCCCACGGTAATTGATTGCTGAACCGTCTAAATGGCTGTGCATAGATTACCAGCAGGACATGCACCCACAAAAACCCGGAGGGTGCAGGGGCCATCACCAAAAGCACCACTGTTTGTAAATCAATTTAAACCCCCTCATATAAATGTGCCTATCGTCTATAACACTAATGAGCATCATAACTCGATTTCCTGACCTCTGTGATTGGCTGGCCACTAACCTTCAGGCTGGGTCTGAAACCATGCTGCGTGCCATGACACCTCAGAGGTCGCAATTATCGAATCACTAAGAGAGAACCTCACCACACCTGACTTTGAAATCCAAGATGGCCACCCCGCACATATGGTACTGTCCAATTACTGTTTGTGGACGTCTTACTTTGGTTTGCGTATGTACGAAATCAAATTTGTTATTATGAACTGGTTTAGCTTACAATGGCTTGCTGTACAACTGGAATGCAATCAACTCGGGTTATATACGGGTGTGCGACATTCCATTGCCCGAGCTCCGAAGTATAATCCCTCACTAATCACTAACCAGTTTCTATCTACCTAATAAAAACGTTGGTCTGTCTATACGTTGAATACATATCTTGCAAACTGTTCAACTTATCGGCTTCACACTTAAATACAAGCATATATACTGTAAATTCCCAGAGGGCGTGCGGTGCAGAGTTTAGTGCGATACATACAAATTGAATAAACGCTCTGTAGTAGTCTGTAGGGACGTGGCGGTTTGCTAACAGTCTGTGAATTGAGTTGAACACGTCTTCTTCTACTTCCTCGGGTAAACTACACTAAACTTGGGTCAAACAGAACAGAGAACAGAGACGTGTATCACAGCAAGAAACGATTTTTTTTCCAAGGACCTCACTATGTAATTCTCTACATAGAACTCTTTACAGTAAAGGAGGGTGAGTGGGTAATTTTGGACACAGTCTAAGGCAAAAGAAAAACACTACTTGGTACATTTTCGCTGGTCAGGTAAGTGCGTCATTATCGTAGGATTATAATGTACGACGACAACAACGTTGGATGGTGGAAAATCCCACAATCTATTTTAAATGTAAATTTTACACTTAGTATTAATACTTTAAGGTTAGAAAAAAAACTGAGTGCTAATCTCTAAATGTAAAAATAAATGTGTTTCCCAAAGTGTGCGCTGTGATGTGCTGCTCTTCTTCTATTTACATTTATAAGACAGGTCAGGCTGTTCCTGCTGCCCTCGCTCCTCTCATCTCTCCACGGTGAGCACAATGCATGATGGTTTATATTGCTCGGTTAGTGGCCATCGGTTGAAGACTACTTTTCATGATGCATTGTGGGAAACAATGAGTGCACAGGTATAAAAAACTTCACAAAACATTTGCACACCACCAAAAAAAATGGCAAACTCACTGTGTAGAGTACTATGTAGTGATTAATGATTGATTTCGGATCCTAATATGTAAACACATGCATGACTATTCACATTGATTGAAGCCTAAATAGAACACAGCCTAATCAATGTGATTAGTCAGACCTGTGTTTAGTTACTATTCCATGTCAAAATGGCTGATGTGAAAAACATCTACCACAAAGTTGAATTCATGGAGGGCCTGTTCCTCTCATTTTCAGCTCCACATTTTCATCCTGGGATTCCACTAGGGCAGCTTTTGCATAATTCACGCTTCAATAATAAAAACAAAAAAAATGTCCTTGTTTATCTCAAGTCTGTTAAGCTGTGCCTCAGTTGATCCTCTGACTGAGACAGGCGCAATTAGCTCAGGCCTTCTTCTTTCTGATGGACCTCATATCTGGAAATCTGAGGAGATATAAGCAAAATGTAAAACTAAATAACTATTAGTGGTAGTTTAAAAACAGGAAAACTGGAATCTAGGTAGCGGACGGCCCAAACATCCAAAGCAGTAGAAGTTACAGCAGGACATCTCTTCATATACTAATAGTGTTTACTACCTGCTTACTGTAAAATGTAATGGGGGATTTCATCTTTTAATTAAATTAGTACAAATAATAATTTGATTCCGTTTAAATAAATGTCCTTAAATGCTGTCTGCTGTAAGAAAGTTACCCAATGCAGCTAACATTTTTTTAATTCTGCTGTCATCAAAGAACTGTTTATTAAACCAGCATCATAATATTTCTATGCTGGAGTATATTCACTATAATACAACTCGAGTCAGCTGTGCTTGGAGAATTCCACATGTAAAGGCAGGAAAAGGTTTTGAAATGGAAGGACTTGTAAGTGGACAATAAAGACAGAGCAGTTGGAAAGAGGTCACAGAAAATTGTCGGGATTTACCTTCTAAATAAGCTTATGTTGATCTGGATAATACAAAGCTCTCAAGCACTATCACAAACAAAACAAGAACCTGAGGTTCTGCTGCAGACAGTCACAAATTATCTATGTGTGGACATGCACACACGAGTAAACACTTCATTTACAGCTGAGCAGTTTCACCCTCTTCTCCACAGTTTGACATGACTGAGTCACTGCCTCACTCGAGCATGTGATGATGCTGCACACCACCAACACCACCACTATTACCTACACCTATGAGCAGATGGCCTAACAGAACCCAAAAAGGAATATTACTTTACCGCAATTCTCTGACGTTATGTCGTTTTTTTCCACAATAAGTGTAAATAAAGACACTAGAGTGCAAATATATCAGACTTTATTTATATAGCAAATTTACAAACAAAGGAATATAATAACTGCCCTCCCCCCTAAGTTCATGCACACACAAACAAGCACACATCAGCACAAAGAGGGGGGGGGGAGTGTTTATGTTACCACACAGTCAGAAGAACAATCAGAAGAATCAAAAGCGACGATTTAATCCAACCATTAAATCCTTTGTTGATCCGAATGGAACATTTTCTTGGCTGCATGCATTTGAAGGAGCATTCAAAAGGGGACAGCTTCTTTGTTCCACTTTGAAACCCTCTGATTTAGGACACAGCCACTGCATCATAATCTTAAGGGGGCTGTTGAGGTATGTAACAGAACAGGTGTTAAAAAACAAACTGGCAGGAGAGTGGGCAGCACAGCGACTATGGTTGTGTCCGAAATCCCCCACTCACTCATTATTCCCTACCTCACTATATAGTGCTACTGTACAGAGGCTGTTCCTGCTGCTCTCGCTCCTCCCGTCTCTACGCCACGAGCGCCATACATACAGTGATTAGTGAGTGACACAGCCTTTATATACAAAAGCAGGCAGGGATAACTAAATTCAGGTCTGACACAATAGGACGTTGCTTAGCAGCAGTAAACGACTTGAACCCCAAGCACAGTGTGTGCACGACTTGCCTTGTCTTATCCATGAGGTCACATGTTCCATGGGTGGTCCAGGGCTTTTGAAAACAATCATGGAAATGGTAAGGAGTAAGAAAGGGCCACTGTTATATCTGTCCTGTCTCTTATTAGTGTAAGGTTCTGCTTGAATATCACTGTCATGCGACGTTAATGCATGAGAAATTTATAATTATAGATCTCAAGAAACCATCTGATTTCAAAATGCTCCAGTACAAATAAAGACAAACTAGATGACATCCATATTATATTATGCTTTAAGCAATGCTTCAATCAGGCTTTACTTGTTACACTCATAAAGTACCAGATCCACAAATGGGTAATACTGGTGACACCATGTTGTGTTCATAATAACTGTGGTGAGCTACTATCGAGGGACAATAGCAGATATTTCATCAGCAGTCAGGACTGATGGTAGCTGAGTAGGGATGTGATCATCAACATGCTGGAGGGGATAACATACAGATATATAGCTGGATATGAAGCTGAGTTTTTTTAAATGGATATGGGCCCAATCTAGTGGCTCTCTGTTGTCTGTCGTAACTCATGTTGAGTGGTGCGGTCATTTAAATGTCACAGAGTAACCACCACAGCTCAAATCATGCAATCATCATATAACATACAGAAGAAATGGTGACGTTATCTTCCATCTTTATTTTTCTGTGTGAGCTTCATGTTGCAATTGTTAATCGTGACCTTGGAGTTTTGATTTATCCAACAATTTCGTGTGATATCATCGATGAGAAAGACTGTCCAATAGTTTGCAGACATGGAAATTATTCCCACTGTAAAATGGAGGGGAGATGCACATTCTTGTTTAAAGTACATATACCCAGAGCATGGATAGGTCTAGTGGAGTAAATTGTCATGTTTAGTATTGTGTGTATCATAGAGGACTAATAACACAATGAAAGCTTTTCTTTCCCAAGGAAACATTTGCACGAATCTGGCATCTACAGTTTGAAACCTTTGTCTTTGCTTCCTGTCTGTCCTCTCGTTCCTTGCATCTGTGTGGAGACTCTCAGAGTCATCCAGGTCGTGGTATCTTCAGGATCTGTACAAGTTCATTCACCTCTCATCCAAAGAGGCCTCCTCAGTTCTAAAGGTGTTTTCACACATGTCCTCCGGACGATCTTTGAAGAATTGGGTCTGGACTTTCATTGCCGTTTTCCTTTCACACATGAACAACACAGCGGGAAGTCCTCTGCTCAAACTTGTTGTCGACAGCAACAAATCCCCGGAGACTTCAGGTGATGATGCAGTAGACAGAAGAAGGATGTAACAGATTAATCCTGCTGCGGAGATTGTGTGATTTTGTTTACAGCACCTCAACACCAGCGTTGTCTCTTATCACAACAAACTCTCTTGACATCTTCATCTGTGTCTTCTATGTGTGTGGCTACAGTTTTTCTGCCGGAGATATTGTTTTCTTTTTGTTCTTTTTTATTTTCATTTTTACATGCGTCATCAACCTCCACACTGATTCATAGCAAAATCCTGCGGAGGATCGACTGCTCAACATGATATGGCAAATGTGTGGGAAGATTTGAACATTTACTCATTCAGCAAACCTTAGAAGTCATTTAGGTTGATTATATCTGTCCATCTGGTGAGCGTCAGTCCAATATCCACTCTTCATTTGTTTGTTGTTTTGCTGATGAAATGTTGTTTTGCTCTTTGTCGGCTTAATGCTCCTCTATGGTCAGCTGTAGGTTGCTAAGTTTGTCTGAAACAAAAAACTGAAAGATACTAAAATATAGTTGATGGAGACTGCACAGTAAAGTGGGTCATCACCATAACAACTAAATAGTCACTTTGAAAACTTCTTTCAAAGTACAGTTCCTGTGTATTTGTTTTCATGTGACTTTTAAATTTTTTTTGCACCCTCAGGACATCCACAACAATAACATGGACTACAAACACACACACACAGACAGATCAGGACTCCATTGAAATCGCACTGAGACTAACATTTGCAGAGGGCTTTCAGACTCTAAATCCCTCGACTGTCTTTGTTGACAATTGCCATTTAGATCTGGATGCAAAGCCAAAGAAAAGAAGATTGTGTTTTCTGTGTCACCACTGTCCATCCATTTAATATTTAAGCAGCTCTGTGGTCTCTTATTGAGCGCCGTCCCTCTCTCTCTCTGATCCGTTGGAAACTGTTTTAAAGTCCAAAATAGGGCAACGTTCGGGATGGAGGCTAAAAGAAGAGCGGCGGATCGGGCTGACACCGGCGTCGTGAAATATTAACCAGTGAACAGTGATTGAAGAAAATGAGTGGAATAAACAGAGCCTAGATTATCTTACATTCATTATTGATGCTGGACTGGTGGCTCGTCCAGACATGTTGAAAGTAAAATCATTGGTATTCAAATGTGATTTGATTTTTTTTCTTTTTTCGCTTCTGGGTGTGTTTGCCCTTTTGGTTACTTTCAGACTTCTCCACTGTTGGGCAGTCCAGTGGAAATAAGTGACAGCAAAGATAAGGGCCGAGTGAAACTTTTGTGGTACATTGCCTTAAGGCCCCCGGAGAAACTTTTAAATGATCATTTGGAGGATCTTCAGACACTGTGTCAGTATCAAAGTTAAGAGGATCGGGCTGGCCATTCTGTATATTCTCCCTCCATGTCTACAAATCCCATGGAAAAGTCCAAAAGCAACAAGGATTTAATCCTGCAGATGATTTCAATTGAATACAAAGCTTGATTTATCTTATTTCTCTGTACACCCACATCAGAACTTATTTTTTACTCTGTCCTGCTGTTCTGCCACTGCAAACACTCACTGAGAGATCCAAATATATATCAATCCACAAGGGAAAATAGTCCCTGTGAGGAAGCTGGGAGACTCTGGCTGCACCAGTGAGCCACACCATTTCTTTTTTTGAAATCATTCTTAGGTGATTATTATAGATGTTCCCTATTCTGCTTTTACTCTGCTTTATTGGAATTGACCAACTGGGAATCCGAGAGATGGGGGTGGGCTGACCTGGTTTGGGTGTGGTTTTCTGTTGTTGTTGCTTTTGTTGCAATAGAAGTGTTGTAAAAAGTGTGAAAATATATAGTTATTTTTTGTCACAGCCGTGTGAAGTTTGGAGCGTCCCTTAACAGACTCTACAGACTAAGATGTCAGCAATCTCATAAGCTCAAGTGACCAAACTGTGCGACATGGATCTAATAAACATGTCGACTGAAGGATGATGACACCTACATAACCACAGATGTAAGTCAATATACTCATAAAAGGAAGCATCTAGATCTATCTGGCTACCTTAGGTGATAAGCAATGGAGCCAGGCAGGAATCATATGATTTACCTCTATCTTTTACATCTGAGTTTGGCGTCAGTGTTGTCATGTTTCATGCTGCACTCCAGTTGATTGGTCAGTAGACGTGGGTCGTAGCAGTGACAGATGACAGTCCTGGATTTGTGTCAGAATTGAAGTTGAACTTTACAGTAGGATGTCTCCTCTCTCACAGCAGGACCACTGCTTTTGGAGCCACAATACCCCTACGATGCTTGTGAGTAGGTCATCTTTCGTCCGGAACAACCCAAAATCACACAGTGATCAATTCCACTGTAACAACTAAAGAAGGTTCAATTAAAAACCAGGCTCTATAAACCTGTTCAGACTATTACTGCTCATTGCAATCCACCTGCAGAGGTCTGGCAGCAGATACACCCTCGGGCTCCAGTGAGAAGATCATGAAGTCGTCAAGACTGAAGGTGAAGAACAAAGAGAGCTCCTTGGCCTTTATGTGGTGAATTGGACAGGGAGGTGGTGATGGTTGGTGAGATGGACAGACATAAGGTTCAGCTGACTTTCATGCACAAGGATTGGACTGGGTTCTTTTCTATGAGTAAGATGGATTAAGACTCACAAATCAGGTTCTAAATCCACATATTGCACAAAGCTGTCTAAGGACTCATTTTCAGAAATATACTCTGTATTAAAATCAGATAAATGTAGATTTTGTTGCTCTCTTTCCTGATGTTGATTGAAATATTGTATGAACACTACAATATTTTAAATTTTAAGGGTCACTTTTAATAAAGTTTTTCTATCTTGTTGAGTTAGTGTGAAATCAAACAACTTAGGAGCGATTTGATCAAATATAATGTTTAATGTATATATTTATGTATGTACGTTTAACTTTTTTTTTAAATCACTCTCATGTGACGCTTTGAGCTGAAAGAAACATCCATTTGTCATTTTATCAGTGAAAACATCCAGTAGGCTGTTAGTTTGGTGAGGATCAGGTACCTGTACTTTTTTTACACTGCTCTTTAAAGATAAGAAAAAGAGAGGTAAGAACTGACTTACATCAGGAGAGATGTCTGGCTTTATTTCAGGTGAATCCAGCACCTCATGCCGAGATCTGCTCAGGTCATCTCTACTAATGTGCTGCAAAATCTTGGTGAATTAAAACACGGCTCAGAGAGCCTCTGTGTCAAACCACTCACATCATGTCATGCCAGCAGGAAATGTTTTCTGGAAGAACTCAACAGTTCAGAGGAGAAAGAATGTAACAAACCTGTGTATAATGAATGGAAAACTGCTATAGCTTTGCAAAGAATACAAAATATTACTCTGTCTTCCCATCTCATTACAAATAACCACTAACTATGAGTTAGAATTATAATGTTCCTCTTTTGTGATTTGCAACAAGTATCACTGCTTGGTGGAAACATGGGTCGTAAAGCTAGATTTGGTAACCCTGGAAAAAATAGCAAGATACATGATAAATCCCACCCACCCCTTCGGTCCTCTCATCAAAGCTACGCCCCCGAAACACATGAACCTTACCTGTCAACTTCTAGAAGCCGAGTTTTCTGTGACTTGTTGCTAAGGTCTGACTATCGTCTTTGCTTCAGCGGTGTATGTTCTCCGGTGATGCCAAATGAGAGCATGGGCAGGATGCACACAGACAGGCAGGTGGGTTAGTGACCAGTGATGCCGGTAACGCGCTACTTAGTAACGCGCTACTCTAATTTGACCACTTTTTTCAGTAACGAGTAATCTAACGCGTTACTATTTCCAAACCAGTAATCAGATTAAAGTTACTTGTCCAAGTCACTGTGCGTTACTATTTGGGTATTTGTGGTTAAACCGCTGGGCACGTGCCGCGGCTGGGGGAGCAGTCGCCCTCCTCTCCACGCCGCCGGTGGCTCGGTGTGCGGCACGCCTCAACGTTTTTTGTTTTTTTTTGGGGTCCTCGTCCGCGGCCTCTCACGGCGTCGCTGGTGCGGGGGCTTTCCTTCTCTTGGGCCGCGGGTCGGTGTCCGTCCCCGGTGCAGAAGGCGGGGACCGGTTGGAGGGGACCGGGTACGGCGGCAGCGACTCTGGACGCGTGTCTGTCCCTTCTCGCGGATCACCTCAGTTATGGCGCCCGCTGGGGGAACCCTCCGTTCGCGCGGGGGCCCCCTCCGGCGGTTTCTAATAAAGTTAACCCTACCTTAAATTCAGAGTTAGCATGACAGTAAGATGGCAAACTTTAAGGCCTGTTACCTGCTTATACATTAACTTTACTTACATATTTTAAATATGGTGCTTTGTTATGATCTTTACCTGATTACAAACGATTGTTTTAGTTGAAAAACACTGAAGTTTAGTTTTTGCTTCATTGTTTTCTTTTACTTTTTTGCTACAACATCTATTTCTAACCTTCATGAGGTGGCGTCAATACACAAATATAGTCACTGAACATAAAAGGTCAACTTCTAATGAGGAAGGGGCAAATATTTTGGGTCACACAGTGGAAGTGATTTCCATTGTGGCTGGGAAGGTCAGAGGGCACAGAGAGGGGTTAGCCATCAGACAGACAAAAAAAATTAAAATAATGCCGACCTTATCATTGAAATTATTTATTTATGCAGGCAGTGAGGTGGCTTTGCTTTTGAGCAAACTGTCCTTCAATTTAGGGGTCAGGGTTAAAACCCTGGTGTTGCACAGTGTCCATCCTTCCTTGACTTTGAACCTGCTCTGCTCCGCACCTTGCAGAAACCTCTGAAAGCGCAAGCAGCTGATAATTTCACCTGACGTACAATTTTCCTTTTCTCCAATTACTTTAGAAACATTTAGCATCGCCTGAAACCTCTATGACTCGGTGTGAATGACTTTAACACCACTGTGCAAATGGAAAATTTCTCCTCCGTGTATTATCCAGTGATAAACAGATACAACCAGTGAGCAGCTTGAGTTTAGTCTGGATTATGCAGAGTTCCTATATTTTATAATTAAATAGTAGAGGGAAAGACTTGAAGAGGGAATGCCAAAATAGGTTTATGTGCATGTGTGTGTGCGTGTGCCACGTATGTGTGTGTGTTCAGAGAGAGATAGAAACCGGTGCATGAATGCATGTGTGAAGAGATTGAGACTGTGCACATGTGAAAGTGATTGCAAGCGAAGCAAAGATGAAATTCCGACAGATTTGCTCGCATGAGTTCTGGGTCGCTGCCGATAATCAAAAGCAGTGAAAAAAAAGGGTAGAGGATTTGGGAGGAGGGGAGCGGAAGAAAGACAGTCAGTGACAGTTGAGAGAGAGAGGGAGAGACAGTGAGAGGGAGCGAGGGAGGGGAAGAAGAGAGCACATACATCAGGGGCTGTGACTAGCAGGTGCAGGGATGGCGGGGATGGCAGGCCGGGGGTCTGATCAAGAGAAAGATCGCACTGTTTAATCTTGAGACTCTTCCCATTGCCAAACGAGCAAGGCTTTGGCCCGCTGCATGGCTTGTTCTGTGATCGGGAGCAAACAGATTCATCTTTTCAGCTCGCTCGCTCGCGCCCACCCCCCCCCAGCCTCTGTGTGGGCTGCAAAGTTGATTACAGACCTAGAAAAGACCTTTGTCGTCACACAGTCAGATCTCCGACAACTGGTTCAAATCATCCTGCAGCAGTTACAGTTGCAGCCCCTTCACATGCCTGGTGTACCACACAACGAAACTCTTCAGACAAATTGGTCAGGATTGCGCAGAACCTTTTAACCAATTCATGTGTATTCTTATACGCGAATGCCACATTGCACACATGGATGCATGTCTTATTTTGATACAAAGAATTGTGTTGGTCCAAAATCTTATTCTACAGTTCCCCATATAGGTTTATTTCTATATCTTTTTAATTATTCCACAAATGTATCTCTGTCTGTCTGTTAGGGGAAGCCATATTTCACAAACCATTGAACTTATCGACTTTACACCTGGCATGTGTGCCCATGATGGTCTGAGAAAGTGCAGTGCTAACATCTGTGCCATTCGTACAAAGGATACATTCAATATTACTACAATTTGAATAAATAGACGACTAGCACTCTGTCGGGGGGGGACGGGGCCATGTGCCTTCAATAACCTACAGTCAGAATCTCACAGCCCCACGGTTAAAATCACTGCCAGATCATTTTGATAATTTTATTTTTTATTTCAGCATAAAAGAGAGTGACATATCTCCATCATTTTGAAAATGCGGTTATTTTGTCTGAAGATTATGTTGGCTGCCAAAATGCTACGTAGAAAACAAATACACATTACATCATTCAGATCAATACATTAACCGCATGTAATCAGAAATAAAGCAAATTCAGTGTCATTTTATTGAAAACAATATAAAAACTGAACTTTGTTGATCATAAGCCCCTTTTACATTTTCAGAAAAGCTGCAATCAGCTTTACCGCAGCACAGGGCAAATATTCCATATTTTCAAAGTGGACAGTGCACTAGTTGTTCTAATCCTCTCCAATCATCTGTGTGCTTATTGACAAAGCACATACAGTATATCCTCCTATAGAAGATACCCTGCTGGAGTCCATCTCATAGATAATGCAACATAACCAAACATAATGTACAGAAACATCTGTGCCAAGCGTGGATTACAAGTCCCCTTGTCCTGATGGGCACAAAATGTCTGAGATGGACTGAAAAGCAGCTGCTTGCTAACCAACCAGTCATACTGGTGGTTGACAAGGAGCAGAAGAGGGCACATTAGTGATAGAGGTGGCAATACCAGCTGGCAGCAACTGGAGGAAGAAGGAGCTCAAGAAGAAGGAGTGGAGAGAATGAGTGGAACAGATGTGGAAGTCCCAGGTAGTCCCCATGCTAATAGGAGCAGATGAGGCCTCAGAAAAAACGCTCCAGTAGTTTCCAGGTACAACATCTGAGGTTTCTGTGTGGTGGCCCTGCAACTTCAGAAACACTGACATACTAGTTGCATTTTAAGATACTCATGAACTGCAAATACACACAACCTAACCAATTAAAAACTGGTTTAAAAAACTAATAATACAGTGGGTAAGATGAAGATGATGTTGTCCTGTTAAAAGTGTGGAAACCAGTGTGAGGAACCTTGTACAGTTCACAAGACGCCAGTGGCTTCTCCCACAGTGCTACACCATTGAATTCCCTCTTTCTGGCAAAGTATGGCAACATGAAGTTTGGCATTGGGAACCCTAGTTTGGTGCCGTTGCAGCATATGGCTGACATGCTTTATATATGGATAATCCCATTTTACAGATGTGAGAACAGGTCAGCCCACCCGCTGAGTGTTTCTGCCTGACACAGCTCTGATCATAACATTGTGCCTTCACTGATGCTCCCAGCCTTTAATCCATCTGGAGGTGATAGAGCAGCTATCGCCCCGTGCAGTCAGCCCTCTAGCCTCCCATAGCTTTCACAAGACCTTGTTCTTTCTTTGGAGCCAGAGGTTGCCTTTCTCTGCCTCCTCCACCATGTCTTCACAAGACTTCAAGGCACAGCTGGGTGGAAACTCAAGTGTAGCCTTTGCAACCATCATTTGGTGGATGGTTATACAGCCTGTAATCTGGCCTAGGAGCAGGATTACTTTATCTTCCTCCTCTCGAAGGCAACCTCCATTCCATCTAGCCATGTCAACCATAATCATCATCCTAGTAAAGGTGGACCAGAGCACTATATCTGACTGTGGAGATGCATCCAATTGTGTTGCTCTCTTGGAAATTAATATTTTGACTGTTTAATGCAGGAGAAGCACATTGGCAACATTAACAACATCAACCACAGCTGCATTCCATATAGGTGAAGTCCAGTAATCTGGTTTTATGGAATGGCCTACTGGGCTGGTTGCACCTGTGCCCTCCCTGTTGTTATGGTGAATAGGAAATCACCAATTCATCAACTAATTCATGACAATAACAAAACATGGTGCCATGTTGTGAAAAGACCATCATACCCATACTTACTGCCCATTGGCCTGTGGAGGGGAAGGAGGAAGAAGAGTAAACCAGGGTGACCGCTTCATCTGAGCAATATCCATTACTTTTAGGTAAAAGCATTGAGCAATTCTTCAAGAAACTGGACACCAAGTACACTATTAAAGCACCCAAATAAAACTGCCTGCTTTTTATTGACATTGAGCTGGAGCTTTGTGAGGTAGGAATTAGTCTTTAGTCAGCAGATCTCTCAAAATTAGGTTTGAATGTGACCCTGTAGATAAATAAGTTATTGCTGTGCTCTGCAGTTTTGCAAAAGCACTGAATCATTAGAGCTGGTTTTATCATGAGTCACTGAACGGATGTGTCTGACCAGCAGCTCTAACAAGGAGAGACAAGTTGTTTTCACTTCGCTTTGCTGCAACTGGTAATTTTCCATTTTTATAAAAAAGACATCAAGTCTTTGTGCTGCTTTATCACATTAGATCCATTACTAATTTATTAGCGCACATGTACTGTTGTGAAACTTATATACACTGTCAGATCATCACTGTTAGCTCAAGCTCCCCCATCAGCCAATGTCTGCTGAGTGAGTGATTACCATGGCAACCGCTGGGATTGCTTGACTGGCGGAATTACCATAAGAAACAGATACTGTGTAAACCCCTGGCTAGGGAAATATTTGGAGAGCTTTTCCTCACAATGACACACTTCAAGTATTCATGCTGAAAAAGCACTTGCAGCCTCAGCAGCGCGGCTGCTGTCGATCCTGTTACTGGGCCCACAGCCGAGCCTCCATCAATAGTCGTTCTTCTATAACAGCATCACTTTGCTTTGAATGGGTGTGTAGCGAAGCCGAGCCTGAAAGGTGAACCAGTGGTACCCTGGCAGCAGATGCTTTATCACTCGCAAGTATATGTTAGCCAGCCATGCCAAGCCAGGGCTTCTGTATACTAGGATTAAGCAATGTGGTGACAGTAAACTGACTGCTCTCTGACTTTCACTGTCAAAGGGATTTGAACCCAACTCATGCATCATTTGAATCAGATGATTCAAATTCTTTTTCCAAGCTATTCAGTCTGTTTTTAGCATTGGTTGATCCGAAACAAGTTTAAAAAGAGGATGCGTGGTTACTACCCTTGCGTTTAAAAATTGAATTACATTTTTTTAAGAACCATATATTGTTTTGTTTATCTTTAAAATCATACAAATATTAAACCTTATAAGACAACCCACACTTAAAATATGATTCCTCTTTTAAAAATGTTGTACAATTAGTTGAAAAAAAGTGTGACTTTGTGAGTTGTACTGCACATTTCCCCCCAACATTTTTTTATATATATATTTATCTTACATATGTATATTTATATCTATTTCGCATTTTTATATTCTATTTTATCTTCTTTTTTTTTCTTGTCTGGTTGTAATGTTCTGAGCATTGCCATAAGAGAGCCTGTGACCCAAGCATTTCAGTGCAAGCGACTGCTTAGTGTAATCGTGGGGTATATGACAACAAACAGTGTATGACAATTAACTCTTGAAACTTGAAACCAAAGAACATTGACAACTTCTGTTAAATGTCATCAAGGCAGATTCCTCAGTTTGAGGCATCGTTGTTACATATCGCTTTGACCTAGTTTTAATGTGTAGGGGACACAGGAAGTTCAAGAGAAGGCTAAACCCAACAGAATTTTATTGCACAGAAATGTTTAGTAAATAAATTATATAGATATTTGATTTAACTAAACTAGAATGGAAGCACCTGAAGGTCTCTAATTTAAGGTCACCCAAAACAAAATGACAAACACAAAATCCAACACAATGATAATAATGATACCCCACTAACTGAATGTTTTTTTAAGAAAAAAAAACATACTTTTCTGTCTGACGCCAAAACCCCACAAAAAACTGTCCAGCTAACAAAACCAGAAAGATTAGCAAACTAAACCACTTCACCACTCCATCAAAAAACTCCCTCACAGGTAAAAAGGGAAAAAAGGGAAGAGCACTGCAGCGCAGTGGGAGGTTTATATGCTGCTCCCCCGTCCACCTAATGGGATTCAGGAGTTTGTAGTGCTGGCATTTAGAAGGGTGTGTGGCAGGCCTGAAAAACACGGAGAGAAGGGGAGAGAGCAAAAGGTGGGAGGTCAGATGACATAATGCACTCTTCTTCTCTTCTCCTTTTCCTGACTACCAACTATCTCCTGTCGATTGAAGGCAAGTAGAAGTCAAAATATCAGGCCGACCCACTGAATGGCAATGGGTTGTCTAATCTTGCTTTTCGACAAAAAATATGTGGTAGTTGGACTTAATGCCTACGACTGGATTTGAATTGAAAAAAAGTGTTTTGCTGTGTATAACTGTTTTTCTTCTTGTGAGTTACCACAGCTGTTTGTTTAAAAATAACAATGAGTGCAAAATAAATCGATTTTAACACTTACCCTCTGACACGATCAAAAGCCAATATGTGGGATTCTATTGAAAAATGAGCTTTCCCTCGAACATTAATCTTTTTGTGTTGACTTTCTGAAGACTTCTTTTGGAGGGCTTAAGATCATGCAGTGTTTTGTAGTGGCTCGATTGTTATCACAGGCTTAAGAAATCAAAGACATGTTTAATCCACTGGCAGGGGTTAGTTTTGGTATTTTCAGGTTTCTCCAGATTAAATAATATCTGGCTGTTTTGAGAAGGGGGTTTATTGTGCAGCGTGGTAATCAAAAGCCAGATTTGTTGGCCCCTAAATCGAACCTTTGTGGTACAACGGTGAAACGAAATGAGGAAGATGTCAACATGTCGATGAATGTGATACAGTTCACTATTACAGATAATAAACTTGACCTGCACGACAATAGAACAAGACAAACCAATCCACTGGAGCCCTAGTCCCAGAAAATGCCATTTGCTCTTCGCAGGAAACGTATAGCTGCGACAAGACAAGATCACTCGGAGAAAGCCAACACCACACTTGAAAGGGGGATTCCTTTCATGCACTTTATCATTAAGAGGACAAAACAGTGCAGGAGGCTCTAAAGATGGTGGGTTATGCTCCTCTGTGTCCGAGGCCTCACAGTACAGCAGAGAACAAAGAACTTGGTTCGTATGCTGAGCCAGAGAAATCATACAAAGGACAACAAGGCTGAAAACAACATTCAAGACGTGCCAGGGTCGACAGATGTGTTGTTAGGTATTCAGAGTCCTTTTCATTGTTAGAATGACTCCTTCAGCTTCTCTGTCGAGTAGGTGAATCCCCCCCTAACCAAGGCATCCATATGTATATCTAGCCGGGCTCTATGTTTTTATTCTGGTGTTCATCCCAGAGGAACAAGCAGAATTTTTAAATAGCATTATGTACCTTCTGAAGAAGGTGATATAAATAATAAAAAAAAGTTTCTCAGTTTATCCTGCACCCAAACTAGCAATGAGGCTCAGGGGAAAAATCGACTCCTTCCTAAACTCCCACACATGGTGGAGGAGGTGAGATCTTTTGATGATATGAAAATTTATGACAGTGGGAGATTTGAATTGATGCAGCTGAACACGCAGGGAACAGTTTGACGATGTCATGCAAAGAGAAGAAATTACCCCACAGGCTCTGATGACAGCGACATTGCTAATGGAGTTGTCACAGTTGAACACAGCCTTTTCATTAACAGGAACCCCTTGGAGCGGTCCACCCCGCTGGACAGCCCTGTGGAATGGAGGTAAGCTTGTTCGGTCCAACTGGGAGAAGACGCTGAGTTGTGCCTAAAACGCACCAGATGGATTAAGGGAACGTCTTGTGTTTGTTTCCTAAGGTCGAGTTGTAGGTTAACACCAAAACTTGGACATAGATAAGCTCCTCTGAACATATGGATGGATTGCTTGAAGCTAGGGGCGGCGTGGTGGTTCCAGGTTCCACCGTGAGAAGGCCTTTCTGTGTGAAGTTTGCATGTTCTCCTCATGTCTGCATGTTTTTTTTGGGGGGGGGTACTATGGTATAAGTCTCTGTGGCTACTTCCACACTGTTCTTTGGAAAATGCATTGATTCCGCTATGGATACACCTGGCGTCTACACTATTCAGCCACTAAAACAAAAACAAGCTACTATACAAGCAATTCCTGTTAATGCTGGAACATTTATTTTCAGGCTTGTGGGTATGGAAGAGGATTAATATTGATACAAAGGTAAAACATTCACAACAAAGTAGTATGAATGTAGCATGTCGGCCATGCGATACATTGGCAACCTTTACGAGATGTTCCCCATCTTCTGCACAAGGTCTGCTGGGATTGGCTTCAGCCCCCCCAAAGACCCACTAAGAATAAGTGGTATAGATGGTTGTTTAAAGCTACATCTTGATGCCACTTTCCTTTTCATTCCATTATTGTATATGCATATACATCTATTGCTGCCCGCTGCTTTTTCGTTTCTTACACGAGTCCTCAAATGACTGTTTGACCGTAACACCAACCAGGCTTCCAGCTTTCTAAGCTCCATTTCTGTTATTTTTTCTCACCAAACAAAACCTTCCACTGTTCCACTTATTAAAGGGGATTTAGATGCTGAAGGAGAAGAAAAACTCCCATCAGCGTAAATGAAAGAAGGGATGAAAAGAGCGCTCGTTGGACTTGTACACTGCCTGCTCTCTACGCACTGTTAATTTGATTTTCAACCCTAAAACCATGGACTGTTGTGAATACATACAATCGGTAATCCTCTTCTCTGGTAAGCAGCGTTTGTTAGGAGGCTTTGATCTGACAGGCCAATTAAACCTATTTTCTATTCTTTACAGATATCTGTGATGCACAGTGCGGTCTCCTGTGGTTCGGCAGCTGTCGCTCAGCCATCGACGAGGACGTCTTTGAGGAGAAGCACTTTTTACTGAAATCGCATCTTGCACTTTGTTGCTCAGGCAAGCGGCGTAATGAGCAGAGACGATCCAAGCCATGGGGTGGGGAAGGTGGTGGATGAATTTTTAAACAAGTTTGGGTGATGGATAATTTGTTAAGGTCTTTAATAATTCATCGGCACATGTAATAAGGCTTCCTCGCTCAGAACATGATTATATCACCCTGGTGGTGTGGTGTGTGCCAGGGAGGGTTGTGGCTACAGTGTGGTAGCAGCCGAGTGGGACCCAACTGCCAGACATTCTGTGAGGTTTGATAGCCACTTGAGCTTCTGTACAGAGGAACGTCTTTATTGTGTCAAAACTTGTAGATGCAAAACGAATGAAAACAAATGGGAATGGGAGAGTCAGCTTTCTGTATTGAGGATGATTGTTAGCCTTTTGTTGAAGCTGACTCACAGGATCAAGACTGTATTCAGGGATTTCACAGTTTTGTTTCTCATACGCACTTTATGGAAAATATTTTAAGGTCCAGTAGATAGGAAATGTTATCCCAGAAATCTAATAAAACACAATTAAGTTCAGTGTAAAATCACCTTAAAATAGGAATTGTTGTGTTTTTGTTACCTTAGAACGACACCTAGAATTTAAACAATGTAACTGGTCCTCTCCCACAGAACCCTCCATGTTCCTTATAGTCCAGAATAGACAGGCTAAATATTAGCTGTAGAGATAGCCGTTAAAGTTTTAATGTTAAATTAAGGCCCCTGTCACACTTGAAAGGGAAGCGTTGGGTGTAATATGCTAATTCACCACTAAATCCCTCACACTGATAATTTTAATACAGTATTTGTCAATACTGATAGTCAGACAGGTAATCCGTCCAAAAAAACTGTTATTTCCATTTTAATAGCAGCTTAAACGAAACTAAACCTCTGTTGACCATCTGGGTGATAAATTAGTCCAATGATCTAACGTGTAAAGTATCCGTATAACTACAGCAGACAGGTATTATGTTTTCCTCCTGCTAACTACAGAGAAAACACAAATTGATGGTCTGTTGTGTATAGAGCAGTAACAGTCAAGCATGGGCACAACTCAAAGAATATTTCACTAAATTAATCACTAAGGAGTATCGATATTTGTTGTCAGATATGTCGTTGAGTAAATAACTTTGTAGGATCCTCAGTTGAGCAGAGGCACAAACAGAAAATGTACCCATATAATGCAAAAGGGTGAAGAGAATATAACCCTAGTGAAAACATATACTTTGTAAATATCAAAAGGGAGGGATCCCTGCTTTCAATCATTTCACCACACACATCCATTAAGTATTCAAGTGTCACATTTTGCTGATATATTCGGGGTAAAAAACTGAAGTTGCTCTTGAAGTGGATAAATCATTCACGTATCAAGCCGGAGTGATACAGGCACATTATCATAGCCAGTCGTGCCTGAAACATTATCTCTGGGCTGACGGACGGAGTGTGCGCTCTTGTTTTCGACCTTTCCACTGAGTCTGGCAACTCCCACAAATCTCTCTACCTCCCCCTGTACTGGTTTGCCCTCTATCACAACCTGCTCCCTCCCAGAAGAAACATTTTCCCATCTAATAGAGGCCGGAAGAACAAATAGCTAGGTTGAACTAATTAGTGCAGGAAAACAGCCAAAACATCTCGCTCTCAGGCTCCACCTTGCTGTCTGTCTCGGAGTTTTCCCACATACAGACACACACACAAACACACACACTCTACACAAACACCTTTTTTTGCATTCCCTTTCCTCCCGCCTCTCGCTCTCCTGAGATGTGACCACCGGGTGTGTTTCTATACGTCAGCTTTGCAAGATGGATGGTCGACATCTGCCACACAGCCTCTCCGGACATATTACCTGAGACACCAAACAATAACCTCTACACACACACATGGAAAACACACAGAAGCAGAGGCCTGGCTGGCCCTTACCCGGCCTGCCTAGACCTGACCTTCTGGTTACGACCATGATCACCCCCATGAGAACCAGTGGCATCTGGCTAGGCATGTGTGTTTGTGTGCACTGCGTGTGTTCAGCATCATGTGTTCCAGCTTCCCTGCATGTCCGTGCTAGTTTGCGTGTTTTGCATGTGTTCATCTGTGTCCCTCTGCGTGTATGTATGTATGTGTGTGTGTGTGTGTGTGTGTGTGTGTGTGTGTGTGTGTGCATATTGTTGGCATGAAGAGCAATTCCGTAAGGAGCCTGGGCAGCATCAGAAGAGCCCGCGTGCCCCCCCGAGTTTGACCATCTGTGCGTTATAGGTTGTCATTAAGGCTTCTAATTCGAAGGTGTCTCGGGGATTAGCCAAACGAGGGCAGGAAATGTCATTACGCTGTTTGTCCTGCTGAGCTGCCATGACCATATTTACATATTTATACACCTTAATTGTCTTTGCCTCGCTGCCGTGACATTGAGGCAGGCGAAGTTTAGTGCGAGAGATGGGAAAAGCAGAGAGGGAAAGTGGGAAGGGCGGAATGGAAGACAGAGAGTCACAGGCAGTCCCATCAAATTGTGCTGTTGAGTGGATGAATGAGTAAGTTGGGAAGACGAGACAAGAAGAATGACTAAAGGAAGTCAAATCATAAATTACAACAGCTCAGAGAGGAGGGAAAGAAGATTTTTCTCAATGTGCCAAAACATTCATGGTTTTATAAAAGCATTTATAAAGATTGTATTAATTAGTTTGAAGGTAAAACTGTTCTGGTTTTAGTGCTACAGTAAACAGACCTGCTCAGACCTGTGCTCTCAACTGAGGAACAAGGGATGCAAAGTTTATACAATTTCACACACACACAGTGATTATAATAATAATAACAAATTTATTTGAATAGCACTTATGTAAACAAGGTTACAAAGCTCTCACTCATAGTTATTTGTCTATGTACGTTGGGTGTGACCCCCCATCTCATCCAATGTCACATGGGATTGGCTCAGATGGATTTTGTAAACACATTGACACCTGTGATGGCTCTTATCAGTACAAACTCTCTGGACATCTGTCGGTGTCTTATACGTTTGTGATTCTGCTTTTTCATCTTAGATATTTGTTGCCTTTTATTTTTTTTTACGTCTGCCGCATGTCGCTGTAGAGATCATTTAATTTTTTATCTTTGGTTATAATATTATGCTGGGCACCTTTCTTATAATGTATTTCATATTCAGTCCGATACCTGAAACCAAAACATGGCTCAGTTGACCACATGGAGGGAGAGATCAGAGGTTTCGGACTCTGTGCTAGAGATCGGGTAGTGCTGCACTTTTTCCTTTGCAAGATAAAATGAACCAGTCTCGACCAGAACCTGACAGGTATTGTGTTCTAGGTGACCCGACCTGAGCAAATGGGGTATGTGGATACCTGTCGGGGGGTCTAGTTGGCTAGACCCCCTCTACTCTGTGCAACTCACTGACTTGCAGCAGCTTATGAACTACATTTGAAATTTGAACACATAATTAAATCACCCGGCTATTTCTTCCTCTGTTCATTAGCATGTGTGTAAATGAGAGCAGCTCGTCAGTTTGACTTCATTAAAGTGCGGTGGTAGGGAGGCCAGGAGCACAGAGCAGAGGTTTAACAGGCTGAGGATTAGTCCAGTACCAGGCTGTGTGTAACATGACTGATCTGAACATGTGCAGGGTGTGTCCGATGTGTAACGGTTCATGAGCTGCCTGTGCACCTCTGCAGAATTATTATGTGTGGATACAGCTGCCTGCACTCTACAACTGCAAACCTCTTCCCAGAGCTCCCACTTCAGCAGCCTCTCGTCATTCCTGTCTTGTATTAAAGATCTTTATCCCCCAACTTCAATATTAAGCTACAGACAGGTCTAAATTATAGTTGTGAAAAACTGGCAAGCTTTATATTTGTCATTGCATTATTTGGATTTAGACACACAAATATAATTTAAGTTCCTTGTGCTGAAAGGTCTTTATGACAGATTTATCTATAGCCTCTGAAACACACATACATCAGTGGTCACCAACCTTTTCAAGCCCAAGATCAGTTTTTAATTCCAAACGTAAGCAGAGATCTACCACCCTGATATCTTCTAAAAATACAACTTAAGAGGTTCATATTTATTATTTTTGCAATTTCTATTAAAGGCTTAATGTACGAGCATACATTTCGAAAGGCAGATTTGCAATGTTATTTATTCAATGCACAATGTTCACATTAATATCAATTCATATTTACAGCATCTGTTCAATGCACAATATTTAACTTCTCAGCTCAACAGTATGTTATACAGAGCAGCTGCTGCAGCAAAAAATACAGACTTTGACTGGGATATGGCCATAAATGACCATTTCCTTGTATAAAAGAAGTCCTGTGAACCAGTATGAAGTTGTGCATATTCTGCTCCTGCAAATATTTCACATAAACTCCACTTTTGGTTTTAAACCAATTAACTGATCTATTTTGAAATGCATACAGGAAGTGTTGCAACCATTTATGTTTGTGACAAATACATCATATAAACATTAAAACTCTGACACAATCTAGATAATTGCTTTGACATGGTGGGAGTGGGGATAGCCTGGCGGGGTATGCTCCCAGTGCCCCTTCTAGTGTTAGTATAGCGCATATTTGTTGAAATATGCAGATTCAGTTGTTAAGATAAAGTAATTAGAACATACAATAATATAAGCTTGATGGAGTGACCAGATATAAAACCACCACAACAAGCCAGATATCATTTTTGGTGTCTTTTTTGGTTCTTTTTAGCACAATAATCAATTGGGGTGATGGTCAGCTCAAACTGGTCCAGCTGGTGCACACTCCAGCCACAAGGAAACAAGAGGATTAGTTCACTCCCAGTGTAGTTGCCTCAAATGGGTGTTTTTTTTCGAGTTGGGAAATAGAACCCACTTAGACAAGTTGGGGTGTGCAGGTCCCTTTATACCATCAGCCACCAATCAGGTTGCTCTAATGGCGGTTGAGGAAATGCCTGACACCTGTGCCAGGGAGGAGTCTTGAGCTCTGCCGTCTCCTGTGGGCAATGCTCTGATGGATGCACTGCACGCTGAACCTGATTCAACTCAAACCAAAGAATTAAAGATGCAAATTAATGTGTGTCCTTAGGTGATCCTTCTCACTGCAGGTCTCCTAACACAGCCATGAGTCTTATTTGTCCTGTTTGCCTTCTTTTCATCGCTCACAGTCCAGAGAAGTGCAGTAAACCAGGTGAAAAGAGAGAGAGACATATGAAATGGATGTGGTGTGTGCCTCTACCACCAGACATCCCCCGTTAGTTGGTCCTGTTCACTTCATTACTCAAGATTATTGTAGATACTGAAGAAAATCACGAGAGCTCTAAGGCACTTTCTGAACCGTCTTCCTTTCTATGACTTCTAGGCAGGTTTGTGGATGACGGATATCCGAGATAATGAGGTTCTCAGGAAGTGCATGTTTCACTGACTCTGAAATGTGTTATTTTTTTTATTTTTTTTGCATCAAATTCACCTCAGAGAGTATCTGTGCCTCCCTTTAAACCTCGGGAGGGGAGGCTTTGGGCTTTGTCTTTTGGCCTTGCACTGAATAGCCATATCTATTTCAGACCATATTCTCTCATTTAGCTGTGCTTAAAATGCCACGTGGAATAATGATTTGAATTAAAGTGGAGCACAGTGAATATTTAATTCCCCACCACCCCCTCTAAGGTTAATGCCAGAATAAGTCTTCAATCTACCTTGAAATTTTAAGTCTTTCATGAATGTGATTGTGGAGCTGAGGTGACTTTAATAGCCGGAATCAACTCCTTGAAATAAACTCTATGGTAAACTGTATGTGACAGTAAAAAGTAATATGTATCAGGAAATGATGTTTCTTTGAAAATTAACATTGATATCAATAATCGGTTTTGAAAGCTCATTCGTCATTTCTTGCTCCTTGGGCTCTTAAGTTCTTTATGGACTGCTGCCTCTAGAAAGGAGAGAATAGCAGGTGCTCCATCATGTTCTATTCCTGGTCTAATTAGAGGGGAAACAGCTCCAGTGCCTTTACAGGATATTCACTGTTGTCACGCTTGTAATGTGTTGACACTCAGACGAGAGCCCAGAGAGGTGGCTGTGAAGACGAGCCATTACAGCCGTGCAGCAGTTTAACACACTCATTACACCACGCAGGTGATTATCTGCACATAGTTTTTTTTTACCAAAGAACAATTGCTAATTTTGGATGGAAAGCGATAATCCTGACACACAATGGAAACGAATGGATGTTCTGCAGTTCATCCAGAAGGATGGAACGGATTGTCTGCTTCTATTTCGGGGGTTTGGTGCTCCCGGTGTGCCGAAGCATCTCGCTGTCAGATTAGTATGTAATGCAAGGGCCTGTAGTCAGCTCCACCAATCTAAATTAATGGAATACTGCCTACCAATTACAATTAATAAAGTATTAGCCTGTAGCCAGCAAAACCAATTGGAGAAAATGTAGTAGGTTCCTTAACTCAGTGAACTAATCGAAAACGGTCCTGTTGTTTGGCGCCATTAATCAGAGACAATAAAACCCTGTGTTGGTTGAGACTATAGACTCTATATAAATATAGATTACATGACGGATGCCTAAAAGGGAAGTAGAATCATTGGCAACATAGGTCATAAACCGCACATCCTTTACGTTATTGACCAAAGTAAAACGTTAAACTAAGTACACCTTAAATATAGCTTCCCTAAAGATGGTTTCTGTTGTTTTTAGGTAGTCCTTATCACACTGATATATACGTTTAAGTGTTCATGTTATTGCTAAGGTTGGTATTAATTATTTAATCCTATAAAAATGTTACTGTGGCTCTGAATGACATGAAAAGTGTAAGATAGCAGCACCTGCATGCAGAGAACAGTTTTGCTTCGTTTTTGTACATTGGGAGGAAGTGGAGGTGCATCCTCCTTCTTTATTTACGGTCTAAGGTTGAAACACAGAGGACACAAATGTAGCCGTGCAGCTAGTTTCTGTAAATTGTGCTCAGGTCTCAGTTGGTGCACAATACTTGAAAGCAATTTTGAGGGCATAAGTGCATTCCCACTGACAAATATGGCAACATGCTGTGCACTATAAAATACCCAGACAGAGGGAAGAAGTGAGAGAGGAGTGCTCAGTGCTTGGTGGGAGTTCCACCAGCAGTCTAGACCGATACCTAAGGGATGGTTCAGGGCTCACCCGAGCCAGCCCCGACAATAAACTTTTTAAGTCTAACCTTTAATGAAGAGATGGTGTCTGAAAGCTCACATAGATATAGCAATGATAGAAAGTACAATCTAGATCTACAAAAACAATGCATCAAATGGATGAAATAAGACGTATTAAACAATATAAAATAAGAAAATGCAATTTCTATAATAATAGACATGAAGTACAGGCTATCTTGTACAGGTGAATATTAAGGAGCGATTTGAAACGTGCAGTTTGTAGATCTCACACTGAGTGGGAGGCTGTTCCAGGAAGGGGCAGTTACTGAAGAAAAAAAATGTGCTTCACCCCTGGTTTTCAGTTTGGTTGCCATCAGCTGAAGGGCTGTTGTCGGACTATAAGTAATTTAATATATCCTGGGGCCAGGCCATGGATGGCCTTGTAGGAAATTAATAAAACTTTAATATGTGTTCTAAATTGAATGGGCAGCCAAAGCAGTGAAGCTCAAACTGGGGGGATGTGACAAGACCTCCTGGATCTAGTGGATAATGTGGCTGCATTACTGTGTCCATGTGTGATCAAAGACAAGAGTTACTTTTTTGTATCTGATTTTGGAGATATGTCTGAATCGATAGTAACAGGATTGGAGGATGTTTCTGCTCTGTCAGTTCTTTGTCACACACATAACAACTTAGTGGGGCTAGATTGTGCAGCTCCTTTGGCTTAAGTTAATAGCATTGGTTTAGTATAACATAATATAACAGAAAAATTATAAAAGGAATCGTACATTTTGCATGTCTGTTTGACAGAGTTGTCAGAGCTTACATTGAGTGATATTTCACAGCTTGCAGGCCCAGAATGCAAAGGTGCAATCACAGCATTTTATTATAATCCAAAACACAATCCTAAATCTCAACCAATGTACAGAGGGGCATGATTACAGTCACTTCTTCAAATGTGCTGGTTAAATGCACAGTGGATGTGTTAACCACACATCTACCAGCAATCCGCTCAACAGGAAGAAATTATGCTGGATATTATGTGTCTGTGCCATGTAAGCTTCAATCTCATAATTTGAACTTCTTATTAAACTTTCTCAGTTTTCCATTAAACACTAAAAACGTTTGTCCAAAGCGACTTACAATATGTGCATTCAACTATGAGGGTACAAACACAGAACAGCAAAAATCATGTAAGAACAATAACTTAAAGCCAGAAAGACTAAACGGGTCCTCAATCAGATACTCATCCCATATCAAATGAACCGCTGCTTTAAGATGAAAAGGACAGTTGTGAAGCTTTTACTATGAAGACCTCACGCCAGTCGTTTGCGTCATCACCTGATGGGCTCGTCCAATCACAGCCTCGTGAATGCAGCGTCAGTCTCCCGCAGACATGAGCGGGTCGTGTTAAGCTTGTTTCATAGAGTGACTGTTTTCGGTTTAAATAACTTGCTGAAGGCGACACAACGCTGTTTCCCTGGAGGAGAAGATGAGTGCCTGGGAAAGCAAAGCCGCGGGCCCAGTGTGCGCTGCAGGTTGATATGCACTGCAGCATGATGTGATGATGTGCGCCGCAGTAAAATGTGCGCTGCACGGTGATGTGCGCCGCAGTTAAATGTGCTATTTTCCGTTTATTATTAATAACTTCATGTTAATCATGTTGTTTTCCAGCTGCCTGTACTATGACGTACCCACTATGAGCCAGTAGGAAGGAGCTCCAGTACATCCAACCGGACCTTGCATCAGCATTGAGGAGTTCAGGAGAAGAAGTGTAAGGTTAGAATCATTAAATCATTTTTCATTTAGGTGTATGTTGTCATTGAACTGTGCTAATTGTACTGATTGTGTTTACAGCTGATTGAAGCAGGACAGATGAATTGGATCCATCCTTCCACAGCCAGGAGCTCAGAGACCTGCTTGCGACGCAGGATGATGTGATGTACGGCGCATGATTATGTGCACGATGATGTGATGATGTGCGCCGCACGATGATGTGATGATGTGCGCCGCATGGTGATGTGCGCTACACAGTGATGTGCGCAGCAGGATGATGTGCTACACGGTGATGTGCGCAGCAGGATGATGTGCGCTACACGGTGATGTGCGCAGCAGGATGATGTGCTACACGGTGATGTGCGCAGCAGGATGATGTGCGCTACACGGTGATGTGCGCCGCATGATTATGTGCGCCCCACGGTGATGTGTGCCGCAGTAAAATGTGCACTGCAAGATGATGTGCGCCCCACGGTGATGTGTGCCGCAGTAAAATGTGCACTGCAAGATGATGTGCGCCGCATGATGATGTGCGCCGCACGGTGATGTGTGCCGCAGTACAATGTGCGCCGCAGGTTGATGTGCGCCACACAGTGATGTGCGCCGCAGGTTTTTGTGCACTGCAGGATGATGTGATGATGTGCGCCGCTATAAAATGTGCGCTGCACGGTGATGTGCGCCGCCGTTAAATGTGCTATTTTCCGTTTATTATTAATAACTTCATGTTAATCATGTTGTTTTCCAGCTGCCTGTACTATGACGTACCCACTATGAGCCAGTAGGAAGGAGCTCCAGTACATCCAACCGGACCTTGCATCAGCATTGAGGAGTTCAGGAGAAGAAGGTAAGGTTATATTCATTAAATCATTTTTCAGTTGCATGTTTAGGTGTATGTTGTCATTGAACTGTGCTAATTGTACTGATTGTGTTTACAGCTGATTGAAGCAGGACAGATGAATTGGATCCATCCTTCCACATTCAGGAGCTCAGAGACCTGTGTGCCACACTTCAAATAAGACTAGAAGTTACACAAAGAACATATTACCCAGAGGCTGCAAAGGGACATTTCAAGCTTACCTGATTAGTTTTTCACTGGCTAGGACAGTTGTGTTTGTACAATATTTGTGCTGTATGTAAATAAAGCTTTGACTCAACATACCGGTATACCTGTTTTTTTTCCCTGTACAAAATGTAAACATATAACATCAAGCATGAATGAATGTATAGTCTTAATTAACTGCATCGCATTTGGTAAAGGCTTACTAATAAATTATGATTAACTATATTATATGTTTTATTAACATTTTGTGGGATGGGTTAACCCCACGCGTGTGCTGCAATGATCCAGGGTGACCAATGGCATCGCTTCTACCAGCCAATCACGAGTGACTTTTCGGGTTGTTTTCCTCCAATGGTGAATCGAGAGAGGCCATCAGCAGAGGCTTCGCCCTGAGTCATATGCTAATTGGCATATGACCCCCACTCTGCGGTGCGTTTACCGCGTTCCCCTGCTAATAATGTCGCGGACATCGCGGTGCTGACATCCTGTAAATAGGCACAAATAGCAGGGGATCAAGTAAATTCCTAAAGATTTCCAATGACTGAAATGTTGCTTTTCGCCTAGTGTCTCACATGCTCTCACGTGCTCTAAGATGCTCACACAGTGCATTACGTTTACACACGTACATTCGGATGCTTGACTGATTGGTTTAATAGGGCTATTTTTCAAAAGGAATGTAATGCAATCAGCAATAAAAGCCTTTTGACTGACAAAAGAAAATCCATTTAGAGCCAAGAACATGCTCTTCAACATGTGATATTAAATATCATTATATATGAATAGCTCTCCTTTGTTTTCTACAAAGTCTTATGGATAATGGAAAGTAATTACATCAAATATGAAAGGTTTCCACTTCATTTAACTCACAAAAATGTGTACAAGTCAAGGAAGACCAGTTTGAAGGAGAGAAAAATTACGTTAACAAAGTTTCGGTAAACTGGACACATTTTGGTTTTTACTGCCATTTTGACTTCATTGAATGTTAAGCCAAGGTTACTGAGCTGAGTGTCTGTCTCAGTCAACAACCTTTACCTGCCTGAATGAATAAAATAGACCAGAAAACAAACCAGTGTGGCAGCCCAGTCTGACAGCTTCAGTAATATTCTAACATGGTGTGGATGGTGTCACTTGACTGGCTCCTACAAGTTGCTACAGTGTCCAATTGTGTTCTATTATATATTTCTATGTTTCTGACTGGTGAGCAGCCTTGGCTTCAGGGCATCCTACAACACTATAAAACCTGATAAAAGCTGAAGAGTACTTTCAAATGATTTGTTAAAAAATAACAAAAAATTCAGCTTTATATATATATAGAGAGAGAATATACTCATTTGATAACTTTTCCATGCAGAATTTATCTTTATTTGACAAAACACTATAATCATCCAAAATGGTCATAGAATTATTTAAATGGGGAACAAGCCTCAATTTTTTTTTGACATGCAGTAAATTGAATAATATTGAACCCAAGTCATCATATTCTATTTTGTTCCATAAAGTAGTGTATTTATCTGAGGCGATATGTTGGAGTAATAAAAATCGTGTATTTAATTAAGTCGTATTTAATTTCCTAACAGCTACACATCTTCCAAATAGCTGTCACTCTTTTCACATTTTCAGATTCTCCCATTAACGTGTCAAAATGGCTCTTACATGACTGTTTGTCCCACGTTGATCTGTATTTTGATTCAGCTTTTGGCATTTTGGCATTCATTCCAATATAGAAAGAGCATCTGTCCTCATCATCACAGGTGATGACAGCCATTCAGGGATTCCTATGTATGTCACTGTACGGAAAAAATACGTATTTGTCTGTTGGCTGGGATTATTATTTGATGAATCCAGTATTTAACATAATACTACACAGAAGAAATGTGGCAAATAATGAAATAAGGAATAAAAAAGTGAGACGGAGCTGAGCTACTGAGTGGGTGTTGTAGTGTCTAAGCCCCGAGACAAAAAGGAGTACATATCCTGTGGATTTCAGTGAGCTGCTGTCATCCACTTGCTCCTTTTCCCATCACAGTCTTCTGTGCAAGATGTCTCCGCTCTAATCCCTCATTTGTTTCAAGAGGGGGGGGGAGGAATGGAGGTGTGACAAGAGCAGGAGGAAGTGAACATCCCGATGAGGACACATTAAAGAAAGCACACTTGGCTTTCACGATACAAAATGGAATGGTTGAGCAACAAAAATGCTCATCCTGCCAATATAATGATTCTCTATAGCCGTGATGAGGGCTTGGCTCCGAATGTCCATAAACGAGATGAGGAATGTACTTTAAAAATTATATTTTTATTGTCAAATTTACAATCAAAGGTCCCACACTTTACACTTTTATTGTGTTTCATTAGAAGTTTTGATATCCATAAAAAAATATATATTTGTGGGTTTAGTACCAAAACCCATCACCATATAGTTTTACATCCTCAAGTTCTTTCTCCGCGATTCAAGCAAGAGCAGGGCACTTTGAACCTATTTTCTGATTGGCTCACTCTTTGTCGATACCTTCCCCTTTAATCAGTGTCTCCGCTGAGATAAATCCAGCAAAACCTGCCAGAAAAAGACAAAGATGAATATACACAAACAGGAGCACTGCACACTTCTTTGACTTGACAGACCAGTCACAGGTTTTGTTCCATAGTTTCCTGCAGAACACATCGTATAAATTTAGAGTCCCCAATTATCTCACTCACTAAGCCATCTGTGAATCCCCAAAGCCAGATTTTTCCAAAAAGGAAAACTTAAATCACTCTTCTCCAATATACATTTGTATGGGAAGGCTGCAAGGATGCTTTAGTTTCCTGTTATACAACCGTTTTGTGACAGAATGACCGCTTGGTGTTGAGTTTTTATGAAATGTAAATGATGGCCTGCTACCACATTCCTGCCAGATGACCCCCATGGTCTCAACATGCTTCTTGGCTTGTCCCTCAGACATATCCACATGGATGAAGCCACACTGCCAACTAAAACCCTTCTAAGACTGAACTCCTCATTATCCCAGCCTGTCCAGTACAACATGAAAATCGCCTTCACAATCTCTATCGCCAGCCAAGGTCCTGAGTAACCTGGGTTTATGACCAGCTATCCTTCTTGGTTATGTTGCGTCTTTCTCCTGGCCGTGCCGCTTTGCACTTTAAAACACGACAAAACTCAGGCCTGACTCAATGTGTGACATGACTCTTTGGACAGGCACCTCGACTACTGTAAGGCTCTTCGGGCAGGACTCGCTTCATGCACAGTGCAACCCTCACACATGCTCCTAAATGCAACAGTGCATCTGGTCTCCAATCAGCCTTCAATCCGGTCACACGTCTCCCCACTGCTCATCGACCTGCCCTGGCCATCAATGGCAAACAGGATCAAATCACTAATGCTTGCCTACAGAGCCGTTTCTGGGTCTGCAGCCATGTTTTAGCTCAGTCATACGGGCTTATGCTCCTAAAAGCCAAAGACGTCATTTTGCTTTGTCGCACCATCACACATTTTATTCTCACTCCAGATTAATCTCGTCTGTGGTTCCTTGATGCTGGTTTGAGCTTCCAAATACCCCCAACATGTCTAACTAACACCTCAACTGTACTTTCAGTGGATTTCTTCACTTGATGTCCTCTACTTTGTCTTGTTGAATAGATTCAGCTCCTAGCAGTTAGTTCAAGGTCTCCTCTTGTACCCAAGCTTTAGTGTTGTCCCTCAGATTTGTGTTACTTCTGATGAGATCTCTACAAAAGGTAAAAATCATTCTCTTTTAAACGCTTGGCTGTTGGGTTCAGGTGGGCAGTGTTGAGGGCTGGGCTGTGGGTGGTGATAACTTATACCTCAGAGAAGTCCTGTCGGCTTGTTTTAAGACACAACCCCTGCATATTGTCTGGGTGGAGCGTTATACTCCTCCAGTTACATACAGCACTTAAATCTCTTCAAATTAAAATAAGACAATAAGAGGCAAAAACATTCACAGAAAACAAAACACATTTCTTTTGCAGAATTCAATCTAAAGCTTGTATATATGGGCACCTACCTTTTTATTTGTCTTTCTTTGAGCGGTGAATATTTTGACAGAGACAAAATGGAATTTATGTTTTCTCCACTCATCTGCTCTTGTTCAAGCTAGAGATGATACTCGACTTCTCACAGATGTCTGCATCCTTCTGAAGCTACAAACGTATGGTTACACAATATATCCATATATTGTCTCTGCCAAACTGGCCTTGCCTGCCCCTGTGATTTCAGTTGCGACACCCTTCCACTGAAATTGCATTCATGGGTCACCGACAAATGCTGCGGGCCTCAATCAGCTGCTTGTCATTTGGCTGGGATTGGCCCTAGAGTATATGGGCTGTATTTATGTAACGCATTTCTAGTCTTGATGCCCACTCAAAGCGTTTTACATGTTTTTGCCATTCACCCATTATGCTCCAATTTGCTCCCACGTACATACAGTGCATCAAGATGTGTCTTTTTCTCTATATAAAAGGGCAATTTGGACTTAAGTATCTTACTTGAAGACATTTCAGCCTACAGAATGGAGAAGACTGGGATTGAACCGTTGACCTTCTGGTGAGACAATGACCACTCTACCCCCGGAGCCTTAACCATTGTCTCTCTCTTAACATGGCACTCAGAGTGGCTGAGCAAAGACATGTGTACCTCACAGACTCTGACTTACTGTTTCACAGTTTGTGTTTAATAAATGACTTGAGTGAACTCACAGTGTCTACATCAAACTGCCCTTCTTCCGGTCAAATGGATTGGAAGTCTTACTCAACAGGATGAAATCTACAGAGTATTTCATGCTAAATAAAAATGAGATGCTTTACACTTTAGAGATAAAATGTTGCATCAGTGTTGGCATAAATTCTCAAATAAAATATGTTTAAATAGTCAAGTCTTCTCATAAATTAAAGACTTTTAATAAATATAACATGTATATGGCTGAATTTCAGCCATACACATGTTATATTCCATTTGATAGCTTACATTAATTAGGCCATGGCCAGTTATTAGAGTTCAAGAATATATCCTTATACATCCATTCATTTTCTTCTGCTTATCCAAGTTCAGGTTGAGAAGCAGCCAGCTACACAGGGAGTTCCAGATCTCCCATTCCCAAGCTCCTCCAGGGAGACACATGCAAATATTCTTTAGCTACAAGTAAAATTATTTCTCCTCCCAGAGTGAACTTTGCTACTTTCCTTTATTTTATCCACTGTTACATGAAGTCATCCACCATAATGACCACGATTCTTGAGTCAAAGCTGAGTGATGAATCCAAGCAAACATAACCAAACACATTAATTAGGGTTTGTATTTTTAGTTGGACACAAAAGCAAAGATGTGCAAGAACAAAAACAAAGAGAGTGATACAGAGTGATATTGGAAGGGAAGCTGACCAACAACTGACAAGAAAAACTATTAAAGCAACGAGAGGGAAACAGGGGGTCCAGAGTCTGACAAGATCCAGTTCACAGTGATTTCAGAGAGCTCAGGGATTAGGGTGTCTGAGAATCTGGCTGAGTGAGGAACGATTACTGGGAGCAAGTGGGTGACCCTGAGTAGAAGGAACGAGACCACACCCAGCCAGCAGCAACACAATGCAACATGATGAGATGACACGCAAACAGGCTAACGGAGTCATCCAGGTTCTGGACTGAAGTTATTTTCAGGCACACACAGAACTCCAGATAATCTCCTAAAATTATCCAGAAAGGACACATACGAGAATGAAACATCTTCGAATTTTTTGTTTCTTCCAGTCCCTGTGTAAAAACTCCAGATAATATCCGGATAAAATATAGCATGAGATTTTCCATGAGTTAGTCAAATGCGATGGATGCAAACAACTCAAAAGTATACCAGTATCTCAGGATGTAACAGGACTCAAACGTAGAGGACACTGATAAATCTGTCAAACGTGGGAGGACGAGCAGATTCAAGAGCTCATGGTGATAAAGGCTGTCACTGGTGTCGATGTGCTGTAAACGAACAGGTGATCTCTTCATTGGAATTGATACATTGAGTCCTGTCTCCTTCATGCTAGGCCACTGTGAGTGCTCTGAACATGTTCCTGTTGATGTGAAGCTTTGTGACTGGAAAAATCTCCTCCTTCTTCATACATGGAAGGAACAGTCTAGGCTCCATTGTGTGGGTGTTTTAAGGCATTTCTGAAAAAGTGTCCAAGATGCTAAAATTTTAAGTAAACAATTAAGGTTTTTAGAAGTCAATGTCACTTTTGAGTATTTGTATAGGGGCTGTTTCAAAGTAACAGATCTTCTTGTTGGGCTTTCCAATTGGTACAGCTTAACACCCCCTATCCATGGACCCCTGAAACCCAAATCATTAATCCTTCCATTCTGTGGTGGTCTTGGGCATTTGTTCATGTGATCATTAAAACATCCACAAACAGACAGTTGCTGCTCCTGGTAAGATGCTCCTCAGGTGCCTTTCCTAAATAAAATGCTGCCGAGCTCACAGCAGGCGTCTCACTCCAGCGTGGCAGCCAGTGATGAATGCCTCATGCGGCTCCGAGTTAACCAAGTTCATATCGAAACACTCCCCAGAGCGTTTCCATCAATCACAGCCTTTCCCGGGAGCTGTCAAGAGATTTCGGTCGACCCTCTCCCTCTTGCCTATAGTGCGGCTCTGCCACAACAATATCCGGCCCACCTCATTTGCTCCCATTACAGAGGCGGCTCATGCTGTTACTTATTTCCCTCCCGACGCCCCCCGGCAGTATATTCAGCATGCACTTCACTCTCCAGCCTCCCTTCCACCACTTACTTATTCATTACAGACTCAAGGAAGCCGCTCGGCTGACAGACACCAGATTCTATAAAGAGAAGGAGGCGGAAAGACGGACAGCCAGAAGTGTATGACTCTGCTGCCGTAATGGGGTGGGGGGACACTGTCAGTATGAATTTTGTGTTGCCAGGAGTCAAAGCGGATTTGCAGACAAATTTGGCTAAAGAGCTGGGAATGAAGGAGGAAAGAGGAGGGAAGCATTTTCACTTTCATTAGCCAGCCCTCCCCTTTGGGCTCAAACACATAGAGCTCAGTGCATCACTCACACACACACACACACACAAACAGACACACACACATAGACGCACACGCACACAGACACACACACATACACACACACACAGTCTCAGTTATCCTCCTTTCCTGGCACAACCTGTCTCTCCTGTTTCATCCCACGTTTTCTCTCCATCCTCTCCTCGTCAAGATCTCTCATCCTTCTATCCATTCTTCCCATCCTCTCGTCCTCCTCCCTCCATCCCCTTTCCCCGGTGCTCATCATCATCGCAGCCTCACCTCCTTCCCTCTCCTCCTCCTCCTCCTCCTCTGCTGCTTCAGCCAATTGCAGCCGAGCGAGGAGTGGTTTCACTCCGGGAGGATGGACAGATCTCGTGGAGGAGAGAAGAGGAGAGAGAGCGGGAGAGAGGAGGAGAGAGCTGGTGAAAAGAGACGCTCTTTCCAGAGTCACTTGGAAAGGCAACGCCAGGCTGTTTTTCCGTGAGTGATGACCCAGGCGCACAGAGACCCAGGCGATCCGGAGTATTAAGACGTTTGAAAAAGAAAAGCAAACTGCGGTACAGAGAGGAAGAGGAAGAGGAGGGCGCTCCGTCAGTGGATACCTGTGCGTGTCTGCTCCGGCAGCAGGTGCACCACAGCCCCTGTCACGAGAGAGTTTTCTTTTGGTCCGGAGCGGGAAGAGAGAGAAGAACTAATCTCCCTGGGATTATCTCCCTCCTTTCACGCCCGATCTCATCCGTTTCTCAGCCACTTGGGGAGCAAACTTTCTCCGCAGCCACTAATCTGACTGGAACAGCATCGTAGATTCGTGGACTGTTCGATCAGACTGTTTCCAAACGCGGATTACTGGGGTGCACCATCTCCAACCGGAGCGCGGAAACCCATCAGAACTGTGAACTTGTGAGTTGTGGCACGAATCGGAGTCCGTATAGTTTGATGTTAATGTTTTGAAGAAGAGGACAATGTCTGGATTATTGCAGCCGCTGATCAGCCTGCCCCGAGGAAGAGGCAGGGACTGAGGGAAGAAGAGAAAGAGAGAGAGAGAGGAGAAGAAGGAGGGAAGTCGGTGGCGTGTGGCTGCCGTCCTCTAGTTGCTTTTCGCCTTTGCCGCACGGGTTTCTCCCTCCTCTTTTTACTGGATACAGGGACACACACACATCTAGAGGCGCACGGGAAGGACCTGCGTTCACACCCAGGGTGAGTTTTGCGTTTGTGTGTGGGTGCGTGTGTGTGTGTGTCTGTGTGTTTCCTCCCTTGGGGGAGGAATACGACCCCGTGCGTTTTCGTGCCAGGCGCGTTTTTTACGCGCCTGGCACAAGACGGCAGAACGGGCTCGGCTGGTCAGTTGCAGCTGGAGTTGAGATGAAGTCGTGACGCATGATGGATCAGTAGAGAGTGAGGGAATGGGGAGATGAGTTGAGTCGGATGTGAGGCTCGTGCAGCTCGTTTCCTTCTAATCCATATTTGTGCAAAAACATGTATGTTGTGCAAAAGAGTTGCGATCCACAAAAAACATCAGAGTTCACACGTGGGTCTTTAGCACTGTTTATTTGATAGTGTGTGTTCTGAACGTGTGGAGCCTGTGGAGACGGAGTGAAGCTCCGCAGCCACACCATGCTGTGGGAATGTGTGCGAGTTCTGGATTGTGTTGTTTTTTGCGTAACTACAACTTTGCAGTTTCCCTCCGTGTGTGCGTCTTAAGAGCGTGCCTGTGCGCGCACCCTAATCCAGCCCTGTCCCATCGTTTTACGTAAATGCCAAAGCTGGAGCCGACCTGTCCTTCAACCTCTGCTTTGCGTCGTCTCATCAACGTGCGTGTTTGCGCTCTTGCTCTCCCACTGAAAACCTTCCTGCCTCTCTCCCCTGTCTGCCTCTCTCTCTTTCTCTCTCGCTCTGCGCCCCGTGCATGTGTGCGGGATACAGTCGCTCCATCAGTCACCCTGAATGCCTGCCACGCACCGTGCAATTTCTCACAAATTCTCTGAACCGTGTAAGCACAACATTTACCTGTCAACTACTTTGTCGGGACTCGGCTGCTGTGTATGTGGCCGCCGGAAATCCTCGGAGAAGAAGAAGAGGCGCTGCTGCCTCAGATTTCACACTGAACGCCCACTGCCGCTGCCAGAGACCCGAGGAGGGGAAGAGATCCTGTCAAACCAATAATGGAGGAGAGAGAAGAAAGCGACAAAGTCAGAACCCAAGTCCTGCAGCTGGAAAGCAAGAGGAAGAAGGACAACAGCCATGTTTGATCTCTAAATACTGTGGCAGCCCAGTAAGTCCACATACACCTGGCAGCATTACATCCTGCAGGTACACGGCAACAGCTTCAGTTAACGTTCACAACCAGTATGAGAATGGAGAAACATGTGATCTCAGTGAGGTAGGGCATGATAGCTGTTATTTGAGTATTTCAGAAACTTGAGACCTCTCACACTATCTGTAGTTTTTGCTCTAGAGACTGGAGAGTAAAAACAAAAGAGTGAGCTGCAGTTCGGCAAAAACAGGAAAAACCTTGAGGATGAGATGGATCAGAGGAGAAAGGGGACGGCATACCTCAGATAACCTCTTTACAACTGTGGTGAGCAGAAAAACATCTCAGATTTAACAACACATCTAACCTTGAGGTGGACGGACGTCAATTTCCACTCTGTCAGCCAAGAACAGAAAATGTGAGCCTGCCTTGGACGTAGTGGTAATGGCGTGGGGGGGTCCAAACGTCAAATCCAACCCATTTCGTGAACATGACCAATGATTTCAAAGAAGTGAGGCAGTTTTGAGGAGATTGAGCAGCTCCCCGCAGTACTGGTGTCATGACTGTGTATTTAAGTGGAGGTGGGATGTGCTGAGTGAGCCTTGTTGTGATATACTGTGGCCCTGAGAGAGAGCTTGACACTCAGACATCTAATGACATGTTGTGTGAAGGCGGTGGGAGTGTACGTCCACGCTCACATCCTGTCCGGAGTGAAAAGGAGTATTGAACACTCGATGACTATGATCAGTGACATCTGGTGCTGAAGGGGGGGGGGCGCAGGGAGAGTGTCCAGGAGCGGATCTGTTCAGGTGGGAAGTGTTCTTCCACCGCGAGCCTCCAGGACTGTGTCAATACGACTCCTCTCTGGAACTCGGCTGTAGAGAACAACATTCTTTTATAGGATAACATATCCTAGCTTGGTTTCTTTTACCTTGGGCTAAATCAGATTGGAGGTGGGCAGTTGGATTGAGATCTGGCCATTGGGGATGTTTCTCCACCTCCTAGTCTTTGTCTTGGATGCAGGGATTGTGAGGCAGCAGCTCCCAGGGCACAGGCATGTGAATGGATTGTGTCTCTTTCTAATTGTGTCGTGTTTCTCTGTGGCATCTCATTGTGGCCATTGGGATCCTGGGTGTGTACCCATGAGACCAGCTCAGTTAGTCATCCGTGTCCGCACACTGAACCTGAATGCTTTCCTTGGCGAGAAAGCTTCTGCAAACCCATGAAATTATTTTACAGAAGTCGAAAATGTCCACAAAATCCTTTTTTTAATTGAGAATAAAAAAACAACTTTAATCTTTCATTAGTCTATAAGAATATGCACTTATGAAGTAATCTAACCTTACATTACATCAGAAAACAACTGTGCGCATGTTCAAAAAACAAAGATGGAACGACTAATTTTGTTTTATATACATTTTTAATTAGTTGTTAATAATTTATTATTGACACCCCTGATTTAGACTTTAGAGGATTGTAAAATAAATCCCCAGTTTAAGCAGATGCAGTGAATGGTAATGATCTCTGGCACTTCAGATTAATGACTCAGACATCTGTGTCAAACACTCCACTAACTCAAGATAGTCCACACATAAACAATAGCAAGACGGTATTGGATTGAAAAGGTGAAAGAATATTAATGCTGTCTTTTCTGGTTGCTTTACTTTCCCCGAAAATCTTCTTCTTAGAAGTGCTGCATGATATAAAAACCTTTCCACATGAATCCAGATGAGATTTTGCTCAACACTCAAAATGGACAAAGTTGGAGGTAAAGCAGCTTCATCACAAAACCTGAAACGTTTTTCAACTATTTAAACATCCACAAAACAATCAATTGTAGGTGCTACACTTACAAGAAGAGATGCTTTTATAACCATCGTTAAATATAAAAATACAGATTTTACACCCTCTATAGGCAGTGTAATTGTAAGACGCTTTGTATAAAAGCGTCAGCTAAATGACAGTTTATGTATTAAAGAAAAAAAGTCCAGTATGTTGAAAAAGCGCTATATAAATACTAAACCATTTACCCTGAATAAATCATTCTTCACTATCCACATTTCCTTGTGCCTCCCAGCCTTGGATGTAGAAATATATCTCATAATGCACTCCCATTATATGTGGATGGTTTTTATCAAGATAAATGACATCCCAACAAGACACAGAAACCAGGCATTCACCTGTGGTTTCTGTTGACGATTGTTGTCTCGGGTTTAGAATCATAAAGCAGGCAATTTCTAGGGTGATGGCCACAGTAGGCGGAATGAAACATATGACTCATCGGTTATCTTCATGCGTTCCTTGAGTGTTCAAACATTTCGGCGAAGCAATAAAATAAGAGCAAAATTAAACCCCTTCTCATTTTGCTCAGGAGGACCCGGTGGGATCCGTTCACCGGCCCCCGATGGTCCCCGCTCTGTACTTTTAAAAAAGTATATTACTCTGTCTGGAAATGTGTTTATCGTCTCCCTCAGTCGTGATAAGCAGTTCTCACCAGACGCATTCCACGGCAAACAACTCCACATCCAATCCCTCAGATATTTCTGTACTCTTCAGTATAACTCTATGTGTATTTCTGTATTTTCCCCTTGAAAATATTTTCTTAGCAAGCTGAAATTTGTGTTTTTCTTTGCCAAGATCAAGACATCAGCTTTAATACATTTTTCCTCTCGAAACCACAGTCAGATTGTGTACGATTGCAAAGTTCCAGTGAAAGCCCATTCAGGGCTGGAAAAGAGAATATCTCCTCTCACCTGTTGTCCTTCCCTAAACCGAAAACAATTCATTTGACCTCTTATTTCGTTCACTTATCCTCCCTCACATTTCTCTCACCCAAGGTTGCATATTTATCCGACGCTCTCCACCCGTCTCTGACCTTTGCTCTGCCTCATAAGAGATCTGAAAAACATCGGAGCTGGATCTACCGTCGCCTTCTCGCCGGGAGCCACTCTGCAGAACAGCACATCGGCTAAATGCGTGTGTATATAAATGTAAATGCGTGTGTTTGCTCTTCAGAGATTGAATTGTGCATACGACGGCAGCTGTGTCCTTCAAACAGCAAGGACATGGGGGAGATATTGAAAATTCAGGCATTTCAACGATTGATACATAATAGCCGGCTTTCAGATTTGCTACCGGTCTCATCCCTCAGAATTGCACAGTGTCCTTCATAGTTAAGTGGCACATTGGTTTTTAAGGTTCATGTCACACTGTGCATTGCATGTTCAAAGGATGCTTTTTCTATGGGCTGTGTAGGTGGCTTCTCCATACATCTGTCTGCCAGCAGTGTGGAGCAGGGTTTCCTTTTTCCAGGCAGCCTCTCACTCACTGCTGCATCACTGGACTATGCACAATTCAGACTGATGATTATTTTCAGTAATTCAAAAATGAAGGCCAGTTAATCCATTTGTCAGAGATTATATCGATGATTTTGATTATCCAAAGACATTGTTTGAGATTTGATTTAAACACACATTTTCATCCTAGATAAGAGTCACAGGAGCACATGCCCAAGTGTTACATTTATAGAGTTTTTATTAAATAGATTAAACATTGTTTAAACAGTTTTACTTTGAGGCAGAGCCAGGTTAGCTGATTTTAATTGAGCTATGAAACCCATCACATTATCACACACTGGTTCCTTCCATAAGAAATTACATTTGAAAATGACTCTAAATATACGTAAGTAAGGTACAAGACACATACATCAATTTAAATCCTGCCAATATGGGATTTGCATAAGTCTTCGATCCATTTTAGAGGAAATCACATGAATTCTGCTTTAAGACTCCATGTTTTCTTCCAGGTGTGAGAAACTCATACATTCTGAAACAGGTTGTGCACTGAACCTAATCCAACAGCCCTGAAATGCATTCCTCCCTCATGGGGGTTGCAGCTGCTTCAGACATGTGTATGGTTTATCTCTGCCCTCTATGTGAGACGTTTATCTCAAAGTGTTTTTTTGTATATACCTATAATGCATGTATATTTAATTGATTGGCACACGTGATGTTTTGTGTGCAGAATGTATGTGGTGGTGGAAAAATCTTTAAGCAATGTTCTGAAGCTGCACAGCTCCTCTGCGATTTGGTCCCGCAGTAATTGATTATTGATTGACAGAGGCTCGGCTACATCGTATCTCTGTGCCGTAAAAATTGGTGGAGATATCAATGACCAAAGAGATGCTGTGAGATATAAACAGAAGCAGTGGGCTGTATTTTTTTTGCCCAGGGGTGTAGTGACCGAGCTTGGTGCAGGTCTTGACACAGTGCAGCCCCACGAGTGAGAGGCCTGACTGCTGTGCTGTGAGAAACGCTGCAGTGCTGAAGCTTCTCAGGTTTTCAGTTTCAGCCTTCAACATGGAGATCAACCAAATCATTCATAATTAATTTCCCCTTGTATACACTAGGGTAGTGAAAGGTACACACAGGTATTTGTTGCATACCCACTTATTTTATATAGCATAGCAGTGGGAATACAGCATATAGCCACTTCTAAATCGCATATTGTGCGCATAATTCATTTGTGGTCTGCAAGCCCATCTATACCTAGGACAGCAAAAGCATCCCCCAATTTACTCTTCCTCTGATAGGTTAGTTAGGATTAGAATATCAAAGTGAGCCAATTACAGGCAGAAAAGGGCGGGCCATATAGGGGTTTGTCTTTCAGGTAAAAAATATGTCCTTCCCTTTACCAGATCTCAAACTAAATTTTTAAGCCTCTAAGGAAATTCAAACGTGAGGCGAACTACCCATACAAAATGTCCTCAGACGTTTCAGTACGTTTAACCTCTGTGCTGTTCGCCACTGGCTCAGGTTGTCATGGTAGTTCAGCTAAATCTGCATCAGTTAACTAAATAAGCAATAGTAGTTTTACATGCCACTGTCACAACACACCACTGCTTTTATAGACTACTTTCATTTGAACTAATTCTCGCAATATTTAAGACATCTGTTAAAACAAACTTATTAATAAAAGTTTGTATTGTTTATTGAAATCTCTTAGATACAGTGGAGGAGAATGAAACTTCACCGGCGACATTTTCTGTCAGTGTCCCAGTTTTTCTGGATAAGCCACATTCATCAACTTTCTGCTGCAACAGTCTTTCACCGAAGAAATAATCTGTATGAAACCATCCGGTCATTGCTCAAAAATAAATTGACAGATAAAAAGCAATTTTGGACGCCACACAGGTCATTCCTCTCCTCTGGGAACCATCTAACTTTAGCTTTTAATCAGTGTGCAAAATACCCAGTGGCAATCGGGGGTCCCCCTTTAGTGCTCCAGTGTGTGTGTGAGTGTGTGTCTGCCCGTCTCTGTCGCTCCTCACACAAACTGACCATCACATGGTTATTAAACGATGATGTCGGAAAACAACAATCTGGATCGTTCTGGTCGCTTTAACCCTGGCTTTGTGCAGTAGTCTCATCAAGTGTTGTGTTTTCCAGTTGAACTTTGGGTGCGCAAAATGTGGAAAAAAATGTCGGGGACATGCTGCAGGTCACAAAGATATCACCTCAATCCAAAAGTAAATACACTCAAAAAAACAATGGCAATTAAACAGATTTTTTTTCGAGAGAGAGACACCCCAAGAATTTCACCGTTGAGGTGAAATTCAGGGGGTGTCAAGTGTTGATCAAGGGGTCTCAAACCCCCCCATTTCTAATCCTCTGTTTGTTATAATTTAAATGAAAGTGAATCATGTTCCCAGATCTTGAGACGACCTGGCTTGATTTTTCTAAAACGTGACATACACTCTGGTGTATTCAATTTGGAATCATTCTCAAATAGAGAAAATCATTATGAGAATGGAAACGGATACAATTTGCATTCTTGCCTGTTAAATGACCCAAACACTTAATCCATGATCCTCAGTTATCTCCGTATTGATCACCGACTAATTGGCACACCATGCCATCCATATATGTCGATAGAAAATATGAAATATCTCCAATCATACTGCAGGTAGCTGTTATATTTAGCTGTGTCGACCTGTAAATGACGGCAGCCGGTATATCAAGCTTTCTGAATCCCTTATCCAACATTGAGATTTGCCTTTATCTTCCCTTGTGCTTGTGCCAGTCAGTAGAGGTGGTATCTCTGGGGGGGGAAATAAAAGGAAAGATGAAACAATGGCCCCGACCACGAACCTCACCACTGCTGCTCCAATCCCTAGCGCCGACATGTCTCTGGTGGCAAACCCTGGAGAAGTGCCTGGCTTCAGTTGCTTGTTAAAGGCAAAACAGTGGGAGCGTCCCAGTGAATGGGAAGGAGGGAGGTACATGAAAGGCAGTTAAACTCTCTCTTTCTCTCCTCTTTGGCCCCTTCTCCTCCTCTCTTCACACATCAAAGTGCTCCTCTCTTCTAAGGAGAAGCCACATGCATCCCACGGCAGCTGTAGTAGGAGGGGATGAGGAGTGAGCAGTGTGACGCTCCATTGTTTCCTGTATGTACATTAATCCTGAACTGGGCTCCAACGTGGACTGTGGCGGTGCAGAGACTCATCCTACACAGGGGATGTGTGAGAGTGACGGGACATTTGTGTGTGTGTGTTGATTGTACATGTGGGTGGGGTGGGTTTAATGCTGTTTTTACCACTACACAGTGAAAAACACAGCTTTCTGTTTTACTTAATCCACTGGGGATTTTTTAAAGCCGATTCCAAATACTTTTATGGACTAAGCAGTTGAGTTGTGTGGGAAACTGTCTTGTCTCATTATTACAAAGGGATCAGCCCATCGTTTCCATAAGGCTTTGGGGAAATTGTTTTTGCAACGCAACTTTTTTAGAAAGGTCAAGCCCACAATGTATATATATATACATTTTATTTAACAGCGCCTTTCAGGTCACTCAAGGACACTTTACAAATTTAAAACAATTTAAAACAAGGGCAAACAAATAACAAAACCATTAAAAGTACAAGTAAGAAACATGACAACTACAGTGAAAATGCTATCCTGAAAAGGTGGGTTTTGAGAGAGGATTTGAACTGAGGGAGGGAGTCAATATTGTTATATGTACTGTCTTAAAACTTATATGATACCACTAAACTTCTCCATCTGTTTTTCTCATCCAATACCTCAGAAAATTCCATCAAAAGCCATACAACATCTCATGATTGATGGGAGATGTTATCTCAACTTGTTTTGCTTGTATTTTCCGGCCTATGTCTCTTTTCAAATTTTCAAAAAGTTAAGTAAAAAGCCTGACTTGTGGATCAAAGTTTTGAGATCCATTAACCAACAGATCACAATACTAAATTTAATTAGAATACACATTAACACATTTGTCATCTTGTCCGTCTTTCTCTTTTCTTACATTTTATTTCAAGTTTCTCATATCTGGATAAAATCTTCAAAATACTTAATGGAGTTTTCCGTTACCCTTCATCAGTGGCTTTGTCTTTTTATCTGTTGTGAACATTTTCAATAATTGGTGCTCTTACCCCCTCCAGTTATTTTTTAGCACCAACAATTAAACTCCTGTTGCTGCTATACAGAAAAAGGCATCAACATTCTGTGGGCAAGAGGGGTTTTGCTGAATATATGCATTTAGTCATTCCAGCAAAATAACACAAACCACAAGGACTTTATCAGTGTTTTCCTTTAAATGACTGAGAACATTTTTCATTTTCATAAAAAATGCATTGTTACATAAATTCATAAACCATAAAACGTGCCATCCAGGTTCTCAGAAGAAGAGACATAATCTTAAACTCTGCGTGAAGGCAGTGCATTATTTATGCCTTAACCAGCGTGTGAATATCTTCCTCTCACCTTCCACCCTGTGACATTGATAAGGAAAGACGTTTAGTTGTAGGAAATACAACGATTATAAGTTTCGGCATTGATCTGTGTATTGACCCATATCATCCTAAGTCAATGACGCTGACATCCAAACTCCTCCCATTGATTTTTACCAATGCTGTTGAAAGCTATGTAACCCCACCCCCCTCTCCTTCTCACTAACATACACGCACACGCACACTAAGATCAGGGTATGAGCGGGATTTTGATTCAGGACAGACTCTTAGTAGAGAGGGGTAAGTAAGCGAGAGTACATACACATTACTTTATATTCATGCTGTTTTACCTCAGGCCTGGAAAGTGAAGAATTTCTCAACCCAGCAGTTTAAAAAAAAAGAATATTAAGTGAAACAGCATGGCGTCACCTTGTCTCCCGCATCAGCAAGATACTCGTTTTGCCACTGGAACACATTTCACGGCCAAACGTCGTCCGTGCTCCCTTCAGATCGAGCGGGCTGCTTCAAAGTGAAGCAAATGAAGTGGAATGGCTGGGTGCGCTTATTAAAAACCTATCAGGCGGCTGCATCGGCCCAGCGCTCTCCACCGAGAACATCTGGGAGGACGCGATAATGGCCTCGCTCCCCGCTCAGACATGTCACAGCTGTCCCTGCGGAGAGTGCGTGTCACTGGGGGTGAGGAGGTGTTGAGTGAGAGTAGAGATGTGGCCCCTCAGGAGAAATGTATAGTTGACACTATGGGACTGCTTTCATTGATTTTATGTTGTAGACACGCCAACAAGTGGCAGGAGAAAGTCAAGACGTCCACAAACAGTCAAACCTCTCATGAGCAAGGACACTGTGAAGATTCAACTTTGCAAACCTATGGAGCTTTTTAATCTCTTTAAACCCTGTTTTATGGCGTACTTGTTGTCACACTACTCCCATCGAAGCTATTTTTGGCATAGGCTCCCCCAGAGCAACTCCAACAGTGGGTAAGTTAACAGCTAGCTGCTCATTAGTGGTTAGGAAAATGAACATTTTGCAGCTTAAGATGCAAATATTTTATTTGCATCTCTTTCTAGCAACTGCGTCTTTTAACTCTTTTTATTCCAATGTTCATTTGAGATTTGAAGCATTGCTGTATGCTTGTCCTTCTAATTAAATGCGTGGATGGAAATACCATTTTCCTCATAGGGCTATTAAGTATAATACTTTTCCAGTAGAAGTAGGTTGGATGTTTGAATGAAGGCAGTTACAAGCTAGGCGTGTCTCATCAGCTTAAATAAGTGACAGTGAAACTCTAAAAAGATAAATTCATTTAGAGCCTGAAACTCAGACCCTTATAACGGAGAGCTGATCAGGAACCCCTGTACTGGGGCACACTGGGATCTTACAGTCTAGGCTCTGCTCTTTTGCGAACATCAACCAACTTCATAGAGGTCACATCTTGGTTAGTTGATGTTCAACCAGTTGTAATTCTTCCAATGGTGCTTCCTTTCATCTGTCCCTCTGGAAAATGTGAAACAGATTTGTGAGGGTTACCATAAGGTCTCTATGGGAGACAGGTTTTAAAAGTTGTTCTGGTACATAACCCAGATGTACAGAGTCTTATCACATGAAGAAATCACATGAAGAAAGGAGAGTTGGCCGAGGATGATGAGGATTTGGTGTTAAAAGGCAGCCCAAAAAATATATAGATGTTTTAAATGTTTTAAAACAGGCACAGATACAGGATTAATGTGTCATAGGGAGATAGAGAGATATTCTACCCTTAGTTGCCAAATAATCTTTGAAGACAACAAAAATATCAAAGGCTTCGTCACCCGTGGGACATCAGCAACTCCTCTAATTGCCTTGTGGAGATGGTGATCCAAGAAATGGCTATTAATTGTTAACAAGATCAGTCTTTCTTGAGGAAAATAATAATCTAACAAGACCACACTTCACTTCTAGTAAAGTTTGAACTTTTCAATATAAATGTTCATCAGCCTCTCTTTTGTTGTAAGAGGGAATGTGATACTTTACCAACTGATTATCTTCCCAGTGAAAGGATGAAAATGATTTCCAAATAAGTGTGCCTCTAATAATGCTAATTTATTTTATGAAGGGGCTTCTTTATTTTCTTGGTTTCAGCAAAGTTAAAACCCCCGGATTTGTCTGGCTCAGTTTGCATGCCTGATTACATATTTAATTCATGAGGAGACATCCCAAAATGTGGGCAACCCACCCCCCGCCCCGCCCCCTCCATGCTGCGTTTTGGCTGACTAACCCAACGCACGGCTTTGAACCTACTCATGCATGTGGTTTTGGGAAAGCGCTCATGCAAATCTGACTTCACATCTGACAATACCAAAGGCGAACACATGTATTTTCATTCCGGGGGATGAATATTATGAAGTGAAATCCATGAGAGAATGGCATTCTCTGTGTGTGTGTGTGTGTGCGTGTGCATGTGCGTGCGTGCCTGGCATCTTTGAAGGGTGAGGGAAGTAAGAGGGTTTTTGATCGCAATCAATATTTATAAATAATAAAGCAGTTAGGGGAAGACATACAGGCCGACACATGAGACGCGATGAGTTCAAAATGAGAGCCGCTTCAGAACAAGAGAGCAGAGCAGGATTTAAGGCAGAGTGTGTATTCTCCCTCCAGTATAGAATACATGCAATATACAAGGCAACCTGGCAGATAAGCAGCATACAGCTTTGTGTCACAATTGGAAGTACTTCAAATGAATGTGTGTTCATGTCCACTGCAATGACTCAGCATGTTCAGTGAAGTTTCTGAACCAGTGAGGAGCCCAAGGTGACAACGTGCACCCTGTGCCCGGTGATTGGTGGCGCAGGTTGTGTTTTTGTTTCCATTACTTTGGATATTTCAGGTCGACCATTGTTCCCCCGCTGTCCAGATGTTGATAGATTTGTTTATGCTTTCACTGTAAGTTATCACCACTTTCTCCGGCTGCGATAAGCTTCTGAAAGATAGTTCTTTAAGTAAAAGAACTGTGCATTTTTCTCCGCAAGTTCCAGGATGAGAGCCGGATGATTAACAACCACTGAAACCAAACCTGCGCCCTTGAACAAATCAAATAAAGAAGCTCAAACGTTTTTCCCAGCTCCTGCTTCTCCAGTGAGAGACTCTGCAGCATTAATCTAGTCTCTCTCAAAGTTATTCCTCCATCTATTATCTAAATCGCTTATCCAGCACAGGCTGCCAGCACATGGCAGGGCTGACACACAGAGACAAACAACCCTTCACACTCACAACCACACTTACGGATAATTTGGAGTTGCCGATCAACCTTTGCTGCACGTCATTGGACTGTGAGGGGAAGCCGGAGTACCCGGAGAAAACCCCACACAGACGCAGGGGAGAACAAGCAAACTCCACAAAGGAAGGCCTTCGCCGAACAAGGATTCTAATCAATGTCCTTCGTATTGTGTGATAACCACTGCTCCGACCCTCTGAAAATGGATTTATCTGAGCAAATAGGCAAATGAGTCACTCATGAACACATTTACAGGCTGAAGAATAAATGGAAAACTGAAATTGAAAATACAATATATGCATTGTTTGCAGCCCTAGATTCAATATGTGTTACTCAAAACTAATGTAAGTGATTTATATATTTTTTTCACACAGGAAATCATGTTTCTACCAGAGAAAGCTCCTTTGATTTGACTCTGCATGTGCACTGGTCCAAACCCTGAGTCCATGCCCAAAAGTGTCCTCGAGCAAGACTCTGAACTGCGCCCAACGTTTGTGCACGGAAAAATATAAACTGCTTCTTAGAGAGGCATTTACCAAAAGCCTTATTTAGTCATTTATTAGTCAATGATAAGATTAAATAATCCCTCATTGATCTGCATGGGGGAAAATAGGTATTAGCAGTCCAGAATAAATACAGATATATATATATATAATATAGAATTAAAGTAGAATAGACTAAAATGGAAACTGCATAGGAACAATAACACACACAACTCAGTGAAATAAAAAATGACTGCAGGGCACAAATTAAGGTACATACACTAGTAATGTGCTTGAGCTAGTCGTGTAAATAAGTGCCATTGTGATGATGATCAAAGTATATTTTCTATAATCATAAATGAAGTATATTATTTAATCTAATTAAATTATTGTCAGACAAGTTCAGGTTAACCACATGGTGTTACTACTGTTTGAATGTAGCTCAACGTAACGCCTGTGCTCTGGACTTGAGGTCAATCCAAGTTTGACGCGTCCCTTTCAGCCCGGTGTCTCCCACTGATCCTGCAGTCATCCGTGATGTGCCAGCTCCTCTGAACAGCTCTAACAGGATTGGACCTCTGTCTCCACGGTGACGCACTAAGCCCGTCAAGGTCACTAACGCCGTCACATAAAAGAAGACATCAGTTCTTAATGAAGTCATACATCACGTTTAGCATATGGTTCAATTAAAGGCTTCATAGAGATTATTGAGATTATATTATCCCAGCGCATCCATTAGCTAAGCTCCAATAGTCGCCCATCTGATTAAAAGCTGTGAGGGGATTTGCTGCTGTTGACTGGGACGGATCCAAGCAGTGGAGGGAGATGGAGTTGCTGCTGGGGCAGGAGATGGAGCGAACATGTTCCGGTGTGTGTTTAATTGCGTGGGTGTTTGGATTTTGATGTAAATAGATTTGTAGGTGTACACATGTTAACATGTGTAAGGACATTAAGCTCATCGTGTTTATGAAAAACTATATTTGTGGCTTCATGTGGCCCTCACACTTCACGGCTCGAAAACTTTGTTGATCTTACTGGTTTATATGTATGAGGATTGTTTTACATAATAATATGAAACAGAATTTGCTTACATTTTTTTTATAAGTTAGAATGATTCAGTGAACTACTGTTCTTTTTTCATACATTGCATGTCGACTATTTCAGACCCAAGTTCACAACTTTCCACAATAAAAGTGCTTCAATTGGGATCGATATGAAGGCTTGCAGCAGCAGTGTTGTGGTTTTACTTTGACGCAGTGTTGCCACAGTTACTTTGAAAAAGTAACTTAGTTAGATTACAAGTTACTTGATTATAAAAGTAACTTAGTTAGATTACAAGTTACTTTATTTTAAAAGTAACTAAGTTAGATTACAAGTTACTTTATTAGTTACAATCAGCAGCTGCCGACAACACCTCCGCCGCCTCAACATAAAAATGAGAACCGGTTTTGCCAACACTCACTTTATTAGAAACCGCCGGAGGGCCCCCCCCGCGCGAACGGAGGGTTCCCCCAGCGGGCGCCGTAACTGAGGTGATCCGCGAGAAGGGACAGACACGTGTCCAGAGTCGCTGCCGCCGACCGCCGTACCCGGTCCCCTCTAACAGGTCCCCGCCTTCTGCACCGGCGACGGACACCGACCCGCGGCCCAAGAGAAGGAAAGCCCCCACACCAGCGACGCCGTGAGACGCCGCGGACGAGGACCCCCCCCAAAAAAAAACGTCGAGGCGTGCCGCACACCGAGCACCGAGCCTCCGGCGGCGCGGAGAGGAGGGCGACTGCTCCCCCAGCCGCGGCACGTGCCCAGCGGTTTAACCACAAATACCCAAATAGTAACGCACAGTGACTTGGACAAGTAACTTTAATCTGATTACTGGTTTGGAAATAGTAACACGTTAGATTACTCGTTACTGAAAAAAGTGGTCAAATTAGAGTAGCGCGTTACTAAGTAGCGCGTTACCGGCATCACTGCTTTGACGACTAATTGCTAAAGAGAATAGTTCGAAATAGTTAAATTGATCTGCCGTTGCTTTTGACCGTATGACTGACGACTTCTGTCGTTTTTTGTATGAAGAGGGAGACATGTTCAACTTGGCTGCAGAGCACTGGTCACCTTTTCATTCCATTTTTATTAATATCCTATAAGATATCCTGTATCTAAATTTCACCAAACTCAGCAGTACAATTTTTCAGGCAATTTCCAATAAACACGTGTGAAGTGTGAAGCTGGTAAGATGAGCAGTTCATGGACTATGAGTTCCACATGGACAGACAGATGGAATGAGCAGGTACAGTAGATATGTGGGAGCCAGTGGCTCAGCTTTCTTCAGAGAGACACGCTGTGCTTCTCTATTATTGTGTCTTTATAATGGAAGGTGTTTTTCACTGCTGGTCTTATTTGGGCTTTTCTATTCAGTTTATGAGCCATGATAGATTTTCTATTTTTATGTTGTTTGTTTTCATCCCCACAGAATAAGTTTGTTCTTGATGGTATTTCTTGGAAAAAGTTTTCACCAATGACACGTACTATATCATTTAGAGACGGAGATGAATTGCGTCACACGTCCCTCAGTGTACCCTTTTTTTTAAATGCACACACCTCACCAGGAAAAAAACTCACAATAACAACATAAAAACCGAGAGGCTTCCCATCATGTGTCTATTGTCTGATTTCACTCGGAAATATCTCTGTCGAATGGAAGACTTCTGAAAGGACACTTTAAAACTCCCCTGAGACTTTTTGCCAGAGGTTTGACTAAGCCACTATCAGCACCATCTGCCTGGACCTGTGGGCCCAGTTTCAGTCCAGCTTCTGTTTCTCTCTCATTTGTAGCTGCGACACCAGATGCAGTTAACTACTGTTGCTGATAATCAACAAAAATCTCTTTTAAAGAAAAAAGGAATGTGGTGGAGGTAAGTGCTGATCTGCATAAAGCCCAGTAAGCATAATAAGCAGCTCTGTGACTGATGTATGGAAATCTTTAATGTTTTGAGACACCTGCAATATATGTGTCCTATTCTGATAGGGGGGGTGGGTTCTTAAATGCCATTCGCCTCTCTTTGTCTGCCTGTCCATAATATAAAAATGTGATATGACAGTAATTCGAAGTGATGGTCATCATGTCTGACATCAAAATCTCATTTATGGCAATGGAAACAATTAAGATACTGTGATAATACAACACTGTAGTGATTGAAAAGGGTAATTTGCCCAAATTAAAAAAATCGAGTTTCACTTTCATGCAGTGTCGCAAATTGGTTAGTTTAATTTATTGTTCAGGTTTTGAAATGTCTGGATCTGTGATTCCTGGAGGTTTCACAGCATTCATTTTTTGTTTTTTTCCCCCCGGTTTTCTCAGTTGTATTAACAGTGGTTTCAAACAGTGGAAATTTTAAGCGACATTATTAAATCGGTCTTACATTAAACAAATACTTCTGCCAAAGCCCAACAATCCTGTTTTCTTCAATCAAGTTGCAGAAAAAATTCACACTAAAAGATATCAGTCCCTAAAATAGGCCTGTATTCTTTTTCATCAAGATTCATGATTAAGTTCCTGGAAAATCTGTGAATACATCTTGAATAATAAAATTATCTCACAAATAATTAAACACTTTACGGTCCAGCCCCTGAGGCGGATTCTGCTGAGTCTCGCTGCCACTTAATATAAAAATGAATTTGACACCTATGGGCCAATAAAGAAAAAGATCTGAAGACAACAACTGGGACCTGATAATTATTGTTCACATTTTAGAAGTGACCATTTTGAGTGAGACAGAACCATATAGTCATTATCCTAAGGAATTATATATTAATGGTGGTTAGGATACCTTCGGTTAAAGGTTAAGAATCCAAGCTGCAGTTCACATTCTGACCTTCACCTCAAACTCTTTTCCAACACGTCAGTCATGATTCCCTGTCGAGTAATTCTTATCTTCAGGTTTTTAATTAGAAAACCAGACGAGACTGTCTCAGCCCTCTCAGGGGAGAAGTGAGGTGAACGCCAGAGGGCCCCACACTTACTAACAGCTCACCTAACACAAATATTAGATGGGTAGTGTAGAGGGAATAGCAGCAGTGGGCACAGAAGGAGTAGCTCAGGAGAGGACTAGCACAGAGCAGACGTACGGAGAGAAGGATGGAGATGGCATAGGTTTACTAGGAAAGGAAATAGGTAGAAGGAATAAGCGAGGATCCTACAGGTAAGGACACAGAGGATGACAGCAAGAGCAGTAAGGCCAGGCGGGCGAACAATGAAACGCGAGCCGAAGTCCAAGGAGTAGAAAGAGTGAGCCTGTCAGACGTAAGCCATCTCACAGGTGTTTATCAAAGGAAAGAGTGCGCAGCCAAGCAAAAAAGAGGACGATAGAGTGCTAGGGAGCCCAGAAGCCTAGATGGTAGCTCAGGTAAGGGAAGAGGCCTATATTTATAAGGCGTTAGCTTTCTTGGTGTCAAGACGGAAGCTGAGGAAAAGCTAAGGGATAGAAAGTGAGAAACGTGGACTTATAGTACAATGTAGAGTAGAGAACTGAAAAAACAGTGAGGAAGAGCAGTGTAGCGAGGGAGGAACGTCAGCCAGAGCTAACGTTCCTAAGACTAGGAGGAATTAGTTCAATGAAGGCGAGCCAAGGTAAATTTACAGTCAGGAGGATTAAGCAAGGGGTATTCGCAGCTTAGGGTTAAGGGACAGCAGATCAGAGGAACACCAAAGACAAGTAAACGACCATGCGGCCCAGCAGGGAGAGAACCCGCCCCAACGAGCACAGTCACGCAAGAAACGCAATATGACAGCTAGTCCAGAGGAACAGAGTAGCAACAAAGGTATAAGGATCGGATAAGTACTGAATGAGTAGCAATCCAAGATGAAGGTAAAAGACGAGAGACACTGAAGGCGAGTAATGCAGAGGAAATAGAAGAGGAGAGTTAAGGATTCTACGAAGGACCCCCCTGCCAAGTTAGAGCATAAAGAAAGCCCTAAGTAGGTAAAATGGAGGAGAACGGAAGAGTTAGATATAAGCAGTGTGTAAGTAGGCAGAGGGCCACGGTCCAATAGACGTTCGAGAAGCATAGTAAAAAGGACTAAATTACAAGAGATGCATGGATGAAGCAACGGCAATAAACCAGACACAGGATCAAGAAGCAGGATATAGTAAGGAAAATGAAGGAGTGTCAAGCTTGAAGAAGGTCTAGAATCAGGAACGACCCAGCAAGCAAGGAGTGTAGCGTGGTAGCTTGCCAGTGGATGCAGGTAGTACACAAGAGCCAAGGGACACCAAGAAGCAACCAGTAAGGAGAAGTTATAGGCAACTCCCAATGAAAAAGGTAATAGGAACGAAGGAGAGGGGACACCAAGCTACGGCACGAGGTAGTATCTGATCGTAGCAGAAGGAACAAGTGGGTGGACGAGAAATAATGAAGAAGTAAGAAGCTGTAAGCATCCCGTCCAGGAGAGGGAGGAGGCGAGAGGCTAGAGCGTCTAAGGGCTAGGCAGATACAAGAAGGCTAGAAGTACGGGGACAACCATCGGTACGGAAAAAGAATGGAGACATGAATTAATTAAGAGTAGCAAAGCAAGCAAATCCAGAAACAACAGGACGCAGTCACGGGAGAGGGATAGAAGGAGAAAGTTAGAATGAAATAAGCTATACAGGTACAATGCAGTCGGAGAACCCATAAACAAAGAGTAGTGTGAGTCGAAGCCTATGAGGAAAGTCATAAGATAGGGGCCAGCTGAGAAAACTAGAAGTATCAACGAGGATAGGAGCCTAAAGGAGTGAGAGAAGAAGGACACTTTATAGGCACTTAAGGAGCCTAGTAGAGTACAGGAGTACGATGAGACAGCGAGATAATGCTAAAGAGGATATAGGGACACGATAGAGAGAGACAAAGGAAAAGAGAGGGAGATGTCTCAGATAAACGATATCAAAAAGCAGCACGGAAACCCTCTGAGTCTCCCCGACAGACGACAAAGTAAGACGCGAAGGACATGACCCATGAGCCCGAGGGCATGAGGATGGGCACGGCCTGCTCCCTCTGTTGACTTAAGACCCCTCTGCGTAGCTTGACACTCTATAGGACGCAATTATATCAATCTACCTTCACCCTGGAGATGTTGTAAAATGACAACTATCCTGGATGGCATGGAGGTGTGTGGAGAGGAGAAATACTGTGGTCATCTCTACAGTGACACACACACAACACACACACACACACATATAAACGTCAGATGTACAATAAATCACGTCTGACTACCACTCACCCAGTCCTGCTCTCTATCCCGGGTCATCTCAAAATCACCATTTAATGTTTAACGGCGAAGCGGGCTCTGAGATCAGTGGCAGATAAAGTGGAATCTCTTGATTGCTTTGGTCACAGAGGCTCCGCTTGCTGAGAAATGATTTATAGGACACTGGGAAGTCGGCGTAGATCAAAGGAACATACGAACCGCTCGATTCACACCACGGGCTCCGCGTGTGGGCCGGGACATGTCCAGTCACTCGCACCACCACTGTTCCCTTCCTTTTAATTGCGCCACTGGAGAGAGATATATAGAGAGAGATGGGGTGATGATGTGGGAAGAGGGGGAGGCCACAGGTTACCTGAGAGCTTGCAGGCTGGAGCCCATTACTACAGGTTGCAGAAAGAGAAGGTGTCACTCATGGGGAAGAGATGGGGAAGGGTCAGTCTGGGTGTGGGTCGCTTGATTACACTCCGTGAGAGGAGAGTTTCCATCGAAATGTGAACGGAGATTACTTTGCTAAGGTCCCGCTCCTCATTCCCAACGAGTGCGATGGGATTGGAGTGGAGAACTGGAGAAGCTGCGTTGCAGAAGGTCAAGAGAATTAAATGCCTGAAAAATGGTGGATGTATTGATATTTTACAATAGAGAAGATTCGTTTCCCAAGTTTGAGACGCAATATCAGATTCAAACCCTGTTGCCGGCCCAGAAGAAGAGAAAATAAAGCCAGTGAATCAACATCCCTCTCCCCCTCCTGTCCATTTTTAATCAACATTCCAGCCTGAGAGCTGCAGCGCTGGAGAATTACAGCTCACGTGAGACAATTGGAAAAAACACCAGCATGCGATATGCCCGGTTATTGGACAGGAATGTGCATCATTCATGAGGCCGCCTGACCAGTTATTGCTAACAAAGAGGAATGAGGCTGTAAATAAAAAAAGCTCCCATTTTGAGCAAGTTGTCATAATAATGCAAAACGTGAAATCAACGAGGGTCCATACACATTTATCCTTATAGAAATCTACATAGAACATGCATCTGTTGGCATGATTTATGGCATGCAGGTATTTCAGAGGCAAACAACCTTTGCATCTGCACATTTCCTGGACAAATAGCAAGTTATTTGTCCATGAGCATAACAGCCGGTGATGCAGGGCTCCTGCTTCACATGATGCTGGTCTATCTCAATAAGCAATATACACAAGTAAAGTAACAAACTGCATCCACTTTACATGTTTTCCTACAGTTCTTGCATTTTAATTATAAACTGCACTTGCCCATTATTGTAAAACAAGTCATTTTATTTGTGGTGTTAGGTTTTTTCGCAGTGTTTCAAAACCACACACACCCTGAGATTAACTCTGATAAGAACACAAAAAAACAACAGCTTACACTTAAGATCCAGAGGCCCGGTGACTAAAATCCTCCAGCCAGTTAAAGGTTAGAGTCATAAGTTGCAAAGTTATAAACGAGATGACGACTTGGAACAGTAAATAAAGAAGTCGGCTGGAAATGTTTTTAAATGTCCGGCCATCTGGACGAAAGCCAGCTCTCATGCAAAACCCAGAAGTAAGGTAAACAGAGCTGTAACATAGCCCATCAATTACCCCGGCTGAATATATGTGGATAGTTTTTCAATTTATGTATCAGGAAGATGCAGCTGTTAACAGTTTGGAGAAGCACTGAGTGTACAAAGTGGCGTCCAAACATCAGAGACCACTTTCCCTATTCTAGTAAATGCTTTGATTTGCATTGGCAGCTGTGAGACCATTGTATACACAGATGTGTGCCTTCCCAAATCACGTCTAATCAATTGAATTTACCAGATGCTCCACAGGCAAAGTGAGGAGGAACATCTCAGAGTTGATCAATACAAATATGGAGGCGCTGGATGTGGAGTCTGAATACTCATGTCAGTGTGATGTTTAAGTTATTTACCCTTTTTGATAAATTTGAAAGAAAGTTCTCTAATTAAGTTTTTTGCCTTTCATTTTGAGGTATTGATTCTAGACTTCACTCAATTTGAAAGCCAGGTCGATCAGTTTGAGAGCAGGGCTTTTTCACATTCAGATTTTGTAATGCTCTGACTCAAAACCCTGTGTTTTGGCTCAATAAATCTGCAGCTTCAGTTCTTCTACATTACATGATTACATTACATGTCATTTGGCTGACGCTTATGTCCAAAGCGACTAACATTCATGAGGGACCATTTTAGGGGTTCAGTATCTTGCCAAGGACACCTCGGCGTGCAGATGGGTAAGAGTGGGGATTGAACCGCCAACCTTCTTGTTGGAGAAAGACCATTTCTACCCCCTAGGCCACTGCTCTTGGATTTTTCTGCTTCTCATGAAGTCGAGCAGATGGCTGGTTGACATAGAGCGTCAAAAACAAGGTTGTCAAGTTTATATTATATTATGAGAACATTCTAGAAACTATGAAGACAAAACGGATGCTTGTTTCTTTTCCTCTTGTGATTTGTGGGAACCAAAAGCCAAAGTTCCCAAACAGGGGTCAACTTCTATCCTCATCACTGCTCTCAAACCGAAAGGCTCAGAAAGAAAAATATGTGAAAGATGCAAGAAAATTTAATTTAAAAAAGGAAAAGTTGTCTTAATACTGTTCATATATATAAAACAAATACTGTATGTATATGTCCAATGGAGTCCGTTCAAAAGAATGCGAACGCGGGTTGTCTCATTTATATACAAATTCACAGTAAAAATCATTTATAACTTAGTTTTGCATCATTATCAATGTGGCTTTTTGTCTCATTACAGAGTGAAAAATAATGAAAACCCATATCGGACAAACATTAGCAGCGCAAAGTGGTGTAGGATATTTACTGCAGCGAAACCACCCCACCCCATAATATTAACTTCACTGTGTGTACTGAAACTAATGCACCAAAAGATTTTGTTTGCATATTCTCTCCATGCCGGATTTTTTATGCAGTGCACTGACTGAGAGGGAGCGAAAGACAGCAGAGAAATGGGAGAGAAAAATGGAGATTTATGGCTTATGCTTAATTAAAATCTCTGGAAGCTAATGGTGGGAAAATTGAAATGTTCCTTATAGATTAAATTCCCCACTACTGCGAGGTTTCATGGTACGGTTAAGCAGACTGTGACCATCTCGTGATCTCTGTGTATAATAGAGTTTCTCGAACATGTAATTGGAAAGTGGGAGCCGTCCAAAAGTTTTCACCAGGCGATGCATAGACTCTCAACAGCTTGGGAGGAGGCTGACTGATCCATTTCTGATGCAGTCTTCAGTTCTTTAGTTTATTTCTGTACACATTAACCTGATTCCCCAAATAAAAGTAAAACCCTGAATTTGAGAAGTCGATGGCCCCCTTCCAAAAACCTTGCCACCCAAACTGACACAGGTAATGAGATAACGTCAACACTGCATGGACCATCATTAACAAGCTGTGGTCAGAAAGAGTTTTTGCTGCACCACACAGTTCAAACTTTCTTTCCCAACAAGCTTTTCTGCTCCAATGATTATGGCACCACATGTTCTAAAAAGACACACAGACCGGAGACCCCATGCTGGAGAATGGAACCCCCCCCGGGACCAAATTACTCTCCATAGTGTGTGGACCCTGTCTGACCTACGTCCCTGGTTTGGTCACGGCTATAAGGCACCATTCATTGGATCCAGGTCGGCCCACAACTTGGCCCTCCCAGGAGAAATCAGCATCACTTACATATTTTTCTTAGCTAGTGATATTCTTTTCTTCTGTTCAGCCATATTGTACATCAGCTCGTCTCAATATATTTATTGTAGAATGCTGATGACCTTTGACTACCAAAGAACCGATGTATCGGCCGAACATCGGTAGCGGCCGATATTCGCCACTTTTACTGATATCGGCGTATCGGTAATAAACTTGACTTTCGCAGATATCATTGGCCGATATTCATATTTGTCAGGTCAATCTGAGGAGGGCTGTTTTAAATGATCCTTGTGGTATTTTGACCAAAATGTGTTAGAATGTGTTAGACATTTCATTAAGACCCCAAAGAACCATATCAACTTGTGGTAAAATGGGCATAATATGCTCTCTGTTAAATAAAGTTTAGTTAAATCAAAGATTGTTTCATAAATCTGATTCAATTTGTTCTCATTAAAAGATAAGAGTGGTACAAATTTAAAATAGTGCTTTTTAAATAATGATTTAATTATTTTCCTGGCACAAAAGGGTGAATGAATAACAAGAAAAACTAAATAAACAAATATCGGTATTGGCTATTGGCCAGATTGTTGTTTCAAATATCGGATCGGCCAAGAATTTATATTTCGGTGCAGCCCTACCAATTACCCCTCTGCAATACAGAGCATCCTGTTGTAGGGCGTCAAAACGGCTTGCTCTGATGCCGATAGAAAAATCTCTACAGAGGGTCAACGCAGCACAAGATATTATCTGCTGCCCTCTCTGAGCAGCCTCTTTGGCCGCTCCAGCCAAAAACATTGTGAGGGACTGTTGATGCATGAAAAAGTCTGAAACAAATCTTTGACGCCACCCATAACATCGGATACCCAGTGTGAGGGACCAAGCAGGCAGACCAGAGAGCCACAGAGTTTCTTGCAACAAAAAATTGTTTTTTAATTGAGTTTCCATTAACAGGACGTAAAAAGAAAATCTCCCAACCGGTAAAAATGCAAATTATCTTCCAGCAGCAGCTGGCGACCAGTTGACAGCATCACATCAGAAAATTAACTCTTCTTCCCACTCGACCGAGAGATGGGACCTTATATAGTGGCTGGTCAAGCCACTTAAAACAAAGAGGGGGATACACAGACATACCAACGTTGAAACCAAATTACAGCCACAACATAACATCCCAATATTTAGACCATATAATATAAACTAAGGGAAATGAATTAAATATAGATATCAAGGAATAATTAAAGATTCAACAATTACAAATAAAGATAAGGCAACAATGCCCTCCCCCATGATGGCACAATTCATGGTGCAGTCCAATTAGGACTCTGAGCCATTTAAGGTGGTTTGCTGCAGCTGGGCCTCCTTTCCCTGAATGGCCAGATGACTCCAGCAACAACCCCCAGGAACTGGTAACTCAAAGAAAACGTAATTAATTATCACAGAAAGAAAATATTTAACAAATAAAAGTATGTTATATGAAATCAAAATGTGTCCAGTTATTTTATATATTAAGTGTGTGTGTGTGCAAAAAGAAACAACTAAGCAAAAAGTTACCACCCTGTTCCATAAGGTCAGTGTGTGGTTGCTGGTGCGGCCATCACACCCAGCCAATGAATTTCCTCCAGCCAGGAAACTGGTTAACAACTTGTTTCTTTAACTTGTTTCAATAAAAAAACACCACTACCAGTAACTGCAGCTGGGGTCCACTTATTTGTCAAGTATCCTAACGTGGTTGTGACACTGAGATATTGTTACAATCCACCCGACGATGATTTGCTGATCCATCAGAACAATTAATGACACCATTACGGTTGCAATCCTACACTGGTGGTTTCTGGGAAACACTGCAAACAGAGAGGTCAGAACTGACAGAACCTGAGCACAGCCGGGCCGCTTGTCTCAGGAGGTTGTCGGAATTGGAGCGGCAGCTTGTAACACGCACCACATCACAACATATCATGGACCCCGGTAGTTTTCTTACCCCCCCCCCCCCCTCTACCTGCACGTCAAGATGGATGTGTGTATAATCCTGTCCCCACTTCTCATTATTT